>JASEVX010000175.1:122835-403490 GCA_031761405.1 Serripes groenlandicus
TGGATGTCATATACAAACCGTGTTGAGATAAAAGTTACATAACTGTTATAAAAACACACTCAGATCAATGAGGCATATACATTGTATACACAATAAGTATGTATATTCCATGCACAGCATAATTGTATAAAGCTTTAACACTAGATAAACACACTTATTGTGTATCTGTGCTTCAATGAACTGAGTTATGTTTATAACAGTTGACTTGTGTACACTTATTCCACAGCCCCCCCCCCCCCCCCCCCCCCCCCCCCCCCCCGAGTCTTTGTATAAGACACCAACCTTTAAAGAGGTACTTGCCGAGCAGGAAAACAACTTTATTTAAATAATTAAAATATGAAAGCTTTCTCATACTACAGTCTAATTAGAATCAAACATGTTCTCATAAAGGTTTCTAAGGGAAAACAATTGTTATTTTACTTATTTTTTTTAAGTCATTTATGTAAAAATACCATTATTTAGTCATTGTTTAAGTAAGTGCCATTATTTGTTATAGTGTTATTATTTTAAAGAAAGAGGTGTGACGTTTTAAAGAAATCCAGTATTACTACAAGATATTTGATGTATAATGGAAAAGGTTAAACACTAGTGAGAAAAGGTGTACATTGTTTGCAACAAGCAATGTACACCTTTTTTTCACCTATGTTGTATCTACCTCATTTTCAGGGAAAACAGGCAATTCCTATAGTTGTTATTATATTTCAAAGCAGGACTTAACATATCCATTTATCTTGTATATCATGACGTTTTAAAGAAATCCAGGATTACTATAAGATATTTGATGTATATGGGAAAAGGGTTAAACAAGTGAGAAAAGGTGTACATTGTTTGCAACAAGCAATGTACACCTTTTTTCACCTATGTTGTATCTACCTCATTTTCAGGGAAAACAAGCAATTCCTATAGTTGTTATTATATTTCAAAGCAGGACTTAATATATCCATTTATCTTGCATATCATGACGTTTTAAAGAAATCAAGTATTTAAAGAAATCAAGTATTTAAAGAAATCATGTATTGAAGGAAAGTTAGTTCCTTTAATACACATTTAGTGAATATTGTGGGAAAAGAAAACAATGGTTGTGATAGATGGTTTTGAAAACATTGTAGTAAAAGAATTTGGCTGTAACATATATTACTAGATTTTCCCAGGGTAAAGTCATCATTTGGAGATTTAAGTGCTGATTAGTTATATATGCAAAAAAACATTTTGTTACTGTATTTTTCATTTATATTACTGTTCTTAATAAAAGAACTATAAGTAACAATTTGTTGTGTTTGTATATGTTTTACACTTTTCTTATCCGAAGAAGTAGCTATAATTAATAACAAAAAAAAAAAAAAAATTACCTCATATTTATTCGCAGTTCTCAAGCAGGCGAATTGTCTGTGATATATTCACACTCATCATATGCAGATGATTCGCACAGGCTGCTTTTAACACATCATCAGAATGATTAGACCTCAGATGTTGAGCCATAGCTTTAAAAAAGTTATTGTATGATAAAACGGTTTCACAAAAGCGAGCACTCATAACATAGAAACTGTGGCCAGGTGTATTTGCAATATTAATAGTAACTGTTTTAATAGGATCCACAAAACTATTTATTTGTAAAATCAATGTTTTTAAAATATCCATGCAAAATGGTAATGAAGGGTTATTCTCCTCTATGATATAGGATTCAATACTTTGCATAATGTTGGAAAACAAATTGACACTATTATAAAAAGGATCACCTCCGCGAAATAATCCAGCATATGAAGCACCTTCCATTTTATGTGTTGCTTTGAGAAGAGTTTAACTGTGTATGATCATAAATAGCTTTGGACGTGATGCTTAGTGGTCAAAAATAGCTTTGGACATGATGCTGAGTGGACGTAAAAAGAGAAACTAGGAAAACTGGTTTACATATGACTTCATGTCCCTTTCTTCATACATATAGTATCCATAATAATTGTATGCAAGTATAAAACAATTAAAAATGCAAAATTTAAGGCAAAATTAAGTTTATACAGTAATGCATTTGCCTCTTTCAACCAACACAAATAGAAAAGTAAAACCATTTTGCATATAATCACCAACTATTTTGTTTTTCTGCAATGTTTTTAAAGTCAATTTATACATCAAACGGATGTATATATTTATAGATAGAAGTAAAGTTGAATGACGTGAACTTTCACCACCTATGATCAGATGTGAATGAACAACTAGAAAAACTAGTTTATGTATGATTCAACGCCCCTTTCTTCATACATATAGTATCAATTATATTGTCTTTGCAAGTATAAATCATTCATAAACTAGTTTTTCTAGTTTACGTATGATTCCACGTCCCTTCCTTCATACATATAGTATCAATTATATTGTTTTTGCAAGTATAAATCATTCAAAATGCAGAATTTAAAACAAAAATGAAGTTCATATAGAAATGCATTTGTCTCTTTAAACCAACACGAATAGAACAGTAAAACCATTTTGCATGCAATCATCAACTATTTTTTTTTTTGCAATGTTTCAAGGGACGTGAACTTTCATTCACTTATGTTTAATACTTCGTCAGATTTGATGGTAAAAAGGTATTTGCAGACATTCCCATTTAAAAGAGAAATGTAGGCAAAGACATCTTATTTAAAGACACTATTTAGCTTTTCTGTGTACAAAACACTATGAAAGGAGTTATTCCAATATACTTTCTAAACAATGAACTCGTCGAATTTCAATGTATCATTGGAAAACGCTGTTAAAAGTGTTAAGCCTCACTGAATTTGAATACATGTATTCATTACATCTTGTCAGGTTTAGGGCTCTAGATAAAGTGACTTTCACTTTTAAGCAAAAGGTATTCGTAAATTGCTTCCAAACTCAATGCTGTAGTACTCATTCGAATGTCTTGAACAAAATAATTAAAAAAGTATAAGGTTTAGAATTAACAAACGAAAAGGGTTAACAGAAAATGTCTCTAATATCTGTAGCTTATTTAAAGAAAGACAAATCTACCCGTTAGTATGGAAATTTCTTTCTGTTTGAGTTGCTTCCCATTGACCATGAATTTTTTTAAGTTGGGAGGGAAGTTGGGACCCGGGAGGAAAGTTGGGAAAGGGTGGTTCAAACCCTCCCAATGGGACCCGGGAGGAAAGTTGGGAGGGTTTGAACCACCCTTTCTATACTACTTTGATTCAGCTCAGGTGGATATATTGATTGATTGGGGTTAATTAAACACCATTTTCAACAAATGTTCAGTCATATCACCTCAGTCAGTTCACCTATTCATGTTTTTCTTGGCCTTCTCTCACCAGTAATCCACACAACAATCTTTCCAGGCAATTGGCTGCTTTTCCTCATAGACTGTTAGCTTATTGGTGACTTTTGTCAAACGACATAACGAATGTTGGTTGAGCTGGGGTTCAAACTCCCAACTCCTTGGTTGACAGCCCGCTTTTCGCTAGCGACTGAGCTACCGGGGTTCGGTGATAGGGGGATATTAAACTATTCACAATTCCTTTTTACAATTTTAGTAACAAATGAATATTTTTTATAAAATGCTACCTTTTATTAAATCAACATTGGTCATCGTATACTGAATTGCAGTTTACTATTGCAAAGTGCCCATCAAAACTTAAAATTTCATTTAGTTTCTTTAAAAAAAATGAAATTTCTATAGCTGAAGATTCAGATTTTGCATTTAACTTTAGGTCAAATCAAGGTAAAATTTTGATTTGAATTAATTGTGCACTCCTTCAAAAATTGCCTTTTTTTAGATGAACACTATGCAGGAATAAAGTGTAAATTTAGCATTGATATTTGCAAATTGTTCCAAATTCCAGACAATTCAAGAAAGGGTTGAAATTCAACAAATTATAAATATTGAACAGATACAGAGTCAACCATGACGTGTTTAACTTTGTTGTAACAAGGTCGATCTAATGATAAAAAAAACAGAAATTAGAGTTTAACAACTCGTTATATAGTTCCAACAACTTGGAAAACACTAATTTATGCAGAAAAATAATCTCTAAACCACTATGACGTATCTTCGTATCGTCCGAACATAATGAATAAATTTAATTCTGACGTCACCTATTTTCACTTAAGGAAAAACTAATATTCTTATCTAAGAAATTTCCTTAGGAGCTTTGTGAATACGAACTTAAGGAATTTCCTCAGCTGAGGGGAAAATCGGGTATTTAAGTAATTTCCTAAGGAAATAATTTAGGAGCTTTGGGAATACGGCCCCTGATTACAAAAATTCCTTGAAACCTTTTAAGACATCCAAATTGGTGTTGTGTTTTCAACAGTTTCTCGAAACCTGCTAAGACTTGGTATCGAACAGAGTAGAACCTGATCAGACTTGGTATCGAACAGTGTAGAACTTGATCAGATTTGGTATCGAACAGTGTAGAACCTGATCAGACTTGGTATCGAACAGTGTAGAACCTGATCAGATATGGTATCGAACAGTGTAGAACCTGATCAGATTTGGTATCGAACAGTGTAGAACCTGATCAGACTTGGAGGATACGCAGGCTGATGTGGTTCTACATTGGCCGTTAATGCCTGCAGGTTGGTTTTGGCAGTTCGCCACTCAATTTATTATTGAAATGTCCCAGTTTATGCTGACAAGAAAGTGTAGTTGTCAGACCTTTGAAATCTCAAGTACAAGATCACTAAATTGCAAAAAGGCGTTTATCCTTTGCAAGGAACAACGCATGTGAAGCAAACACATTTGAAAACATCTAGGTTAAATATTGAACAGTTCTATAAAGGAAAGTATAATTATTGAATAGAGTTTAAAACAGTCTGACAAAAGGAGAAGTTGCTCTTTATGAGCAATATCTTTTTTTGTCACGCCGTTTTCCAATGTCGTCTGCAGCAGTGATAGTATATATGGGAAAAGGGTTAACTGATCATTTCAAACAAACAAAAAACGGTATTATAGATAAACATGTGGGCACATGAATTTCAATTGTGATAATTGAGCCGTCCCGCGAGAAAACCAACATTATGGCCTCTGCGTAATGTATCGACCCAGATCAGTACGCGCAGACTGATCCGGGCCGACACATTCCGTCTCAGGGGGATAGAGGTATACAGTAATGATTCCTGAAACAGGAAATCCACAGGAGGCGAAAAACGTCTGTCCGGGTCAGCCTGCGCGGCATGCTTAGGGTGATCCGGGTCGGTACTTTACGCATAGTCCACAATATTGCTTTTATAGCGGGACGGCTCAATTGTCTACGTTTAAGTACAGCGAATAAGAAGAAAACTATTTTGTTTATTGTCAGAACATTACATGCATTATGAAGATGTGTGTTCCACCTGCATGGAATGTATTTGTTTTTTAAACATAGGAATGTATGTATGAGTATACTACCGGACTGGTTTTAATGTAAATTTATTGACATGTCATGTTTATCGATTTCCTCAATAGCTTTCTCTATCATGAGATTTCCAAATAATAATTTGAAATGCCATGATTGTTTTGTTGTTTTTCTACAAAAGGTTATGATATGGTATCTAGGGAAAGGTCTTTCTATGCGTAGAATGTTAGGTGAACTGGTTTATTGATGAAACTGAAATACCGTTAGGTGATTGATTGATTGGGGTTTAACGCCGTTTTTAACAATTTCTCAGTTATATCACGGCGGCCAGTTCACCTACTCATGCATTTCCTGGTTTTCTCACATCAGTACTCCACACAACAATCATCCCAAGCAACTGGCTGCTTTTCCACATAGACTTAGCCCATTGGTGATAGACGAATGACGCATGTCGCATTGACTTTTGTCAATCGTCGGAAAGAAAGTTGGCCGAGCCGGGATTCGAACTCACAACCACTGGATTGACAGCCCGCGTCGCTACCGACTGAGCTACCGGGGCTCGGCCGTTAGGTGAACTGGTTTATTGATGAAACTGAAATACCGTTAGTTGAAAACTCCGATTAATCAGCGAGATAAGGGGGAATGATAGTGGTGATTTTGCTTCATGATATACATTGTACGAGTTTTACGCGGTTTTCAACATCATTTCAGTTATATTACGTTGACAGTTCACTTATTCATGCTCCCTGGTAATACAAACCCGTACTAGCCAAGGAAACGCCC
This sequence comes from Serripes groenlandicus, assembly GCA_031761405.1. Taxonomy (NCBI): domain Eukaryota; kingdom Metazoa; phylum Mollusca; class Bivalvia; order Cardiida; family Cardiidae; genus Serripes; species Serripes groenlandicus. Next base: position 128,937 of record JASEVX010000175.1, read on the forward strand.
TTGTCAAAGGGCACCCCACCATGATTGGTTGGGATTTAACGACGTTTTTAACAACTGTTCAGTTATATCACGGCGGCCAGTCCAGCTACCCATATATTTTCTCACACCAGTACTTCACATAACAATCTTTCCAAGCAACTGGCTGCTTTTTGGCATAGACAGTTACCCCATTGGTGGATGAAGCTTGTCGCATTGACTTTTCATCAAGAGTCGGAAAGAATGTTGACCGAGTTGTATCCCCTGGATTAACAGCCCGCTCCCAACCATGACTGCCGCTATTTGAGATCGAACCCAGGACGTCAGGTTTCAAATCCCCCGGACGCTAACCAGTTGGCCACGGCGGATTCCTTATGGCTAGACTAACTAATGCTTCAAGCCTCGACTATTGACCTGTCCATTGTGCAGAGAATATTTTATTATAATGGCGTACATACATTTTCAGATATCCGCCGTGGCAAAGTGGTTAGCGTTGGGGATTTGGAACGGGGTGTTCCTGGTTCGATGACCGCTTGCGTCGGTCATGCTAGTGGAGTGCTAGAATAAGTTAAATAATGTTGAAAATAGTGTCAAACACATATACATCAAAAATAAATTTGCATTCGATTTGTGAATTCTTTAAATGAAAACACAGTTTATGACAGACAATAAAGAGTTGGTGAAAACGCACATATGTTGTTATAGTGTTCGTCATCAGGGTTGAGTATAATTACATTCGATAATTCCGCATGAATCAAAATCTATATGTCGTACGATTGTATAAATTAGTGTATCGAAATGTACTCGTGCTTCTCTTCCCATTGAGTTAGTATCCAGTCGGCATTTCACGCCTCATCATTTTTACTGTTTTTTTTAAGTTTCAATAATGAAAGTGAAAAACCCTTGGGATTCCAAATATTAAAAGAAAACAAACGCGTGTTGGTTTACCAAAATACTTATCTATATAGGCCATACGCTCGTTGAAATATGGAAAGCCGGCGCGCCATGCGAATTGCAAATTGCGAAATGCACTATGCTTTTTGCGAAATGCTGGCGCGCCATGTGAATTGCTTAATTTCGGTTCGGGTGGGTTCAAATTAAAGTTATATTTGTGAACAATGAAATAAGCGCAACACTTCTAGCTTCATCAATAGACGCAATACTCGAGTTGATATACACGGACAGTGAAGGTTAATGTGAAACAGTGCGGTAACACAGGCTCGCCCGAGTCTTCAATGTATGCATATGAATTAACCCTTTCCCATATACAACTTTGCAGCATAAGACCCAGACACGTCTCATTTTATAATCGTCCGCATTGGAACATTCCAGAAAAAAGGATTGCACACCACTTGATCTAAAATGACGCAATGAAGTTATTGCGAAAGAGTATTACCCCTTTCCCTCATATAGACGCTTCCTGACGCCTCTGCAGCAGACGGCTTTTTGAAAACAGTAGAGCAATTTCTCCTTTTGCCACAATATTTTTCACTTTTAGTCATAGGTTATCCATTCGTTTATAGAGATTTTCTATTTATTGACAAAATATGTTCAAAGTCGTCTGCTGCAGAAATTCTCCCGTAACCGGTGCTACAAACTGCAGGTCACTATATTCGACAATCAAAGCGCTGATAGCACTAATGAGCGAAGTACCTTCATTGAGTTGACGCTGTAACTGTGAAAACCAGCATGACAATAAGCACAAGACAAATTTTGATGCTAAGCATCAAAGACGCTGCGCATGATTTTAAAGCATGACTTAAAGGGAAGCAGATGCAGTTCAATACATTTAAATAACTTGTGCAAACGGACAAGATGTAACTATTTTGAACAAGAAGACCAAATGTACCTTTATCTTAAACAAGAAGGCCAAGATGTTCCTTTATTGCTCACCTGGATACCATAGTCTATAATAAAATGTTATCAAGAGCAAAAGGGGTCCATTTTGACGTAGGGATTATACACTTTATATGCTACGATCTATGTGATATTCAGCATGTAAAGTTTAGTCATGAAATGACAAGTTAAGTCTTCAAACCATTTGGTTTACCGTTTGCTTAACATTGACTGCAACAATAAAGTGTCATACAAGCTGAAGTTTCTTAATTTTAAATCTGCTCTAACTAGATCATTTAGATAACCAAAAAACATAGATACTGAAATATTAACAGATATTAACTATTAAGTGTTAATGCCTCTAGTTATAAGTTAAGTGTGACACCAGCTTTGGAAGGAGAGAGGGAAGTCTATTCTCATTCAGCAAAAGTATGATAACAAAAAACGAGAGTATATAAATAAAAAATACAAATAATTCTAACACGTTTAAAGATATTTAATATCAATATTAAACATTTATGAAATTAAAAGAAAAAGTTCTCATGTATAATCAACATATAGCAAGAATACAATGGTCTGAATGAACAACTGTATGGGGAGGAACGTTTTAAGTTTAGTTATACAACAAAAATAAATAGGAAAAATCATCACCCGAATTCTTTTTCTGAGCTCGTCAGAGCAGTAAACCAAACAATTTAAAAAGCGTAGCCTAGTGAACCAAGTCATAAAAAAAGCTTAGCCTAGTTAGTTGGGGAACAGTTATTAAAAACAATTTAAATTTGTCTAAAGTTTTGTAACAACGGTAAAAGATGTACATATTTTGTATCTTGTTGTTTCTTAAATCAGTTAATACAATTTATTCAATCATAAAGGCTTTTTTTTCAATATATGACAGAGGTTTTTTTTACAATAATATGTGTTGGTTGCTCCCTTTTCGATTACGTCACCCTATGGTACAAAATTAAAACCTATCCCATACTGACGCCGCGCTTCCACGCGGCGTCAATAAGACCTGTCTTAGGTTCAACACATAAGAAACAAATGAATTCTGTGTTACAAAAAAAAAATCCTTTTACACTTTCCCTCATACGGCAATTCTGTAGCAGACGACTTTGAACATATTTTTTACAAAAAATGGAAAATCTCTATATTTGAATGGAAAACATAAGACTAAAAGTTGAAAACAGAGTGTCAAAAGGAGAAACTGAACGTGTTGTGCAATTTCTCCTTTTGTCACTATGTTTTCAAAAAGCCGTCTGCTGTAGATGCGTCAGAAAGCGTCTATATGAGGGAAAGGGTTAAACTTTCCATGACTAATTTGTGTGTGCAATGCTGATTCTGGGAATACGCAGATGCGCTAATTGACCTTAAAGAATAATTTGAGTATCTGTCCATTCGCAGTAAATAATGCAATAACACTACCTTGGTATTATCATGGATAAGTGTATTGTTGTTGAAACAATTTGACTGTATACATGAATGTAACACATTTTACATTTTACATTTACATTTTACATTTACATCTGATTTGCATCAACATATATGGACTTACCCTTATTGTTGAAAGTGCTACTTTTGATACAAAAAAAGGTTATGCAAAATATTATATTATCCTTGTGTATGTTTATCCGAAAGACATTAATTAAACCTTAATTCAAAACACAGAGGAAAGGAATAAAGGAAGAGACCATTTATTCATGCCCTGTATGACCGCTCTCTGAACGTATTGAGCGAGAATCAGTTATATAATCGAGATAGTAACAGGAGACCTCATAACCGTTTATGATATCTGATAGTTTTACAACTTACTTACCCCTTTTCTCTAAACCTAAATTAGAGGCCGGCGAATTGGAACATATTACGGGAATAATAAGTTTAACTGAATAAAGCGGGAAGCGTTGGCACAATGATTTTCAAAAGTGTTCTGCTTTATTTCCCCTAATACAGGGACAGTGTTATACACTGTCCCTATACACTGTCCCTGCCTAATAACATGAACGCAGATAAGTGGCGGAAAATGGTATAAGAATAGCTGTAGAAAAGTGTGTGATATCTAGAATATTGAATTAATTTTCATGCTACAGGTTTGAGACATTGTGTAAAAGGGAGGAATAAGTCATTTTGAGTAATTGTTACATTTCCTAGAAAAGTTTTCAAAATTCACCCGCTTCATTTGTGTCGTATTCTATCATGTAAAGGGTGAACACTGACAGTTCATTAATGAAAACGTTCGAAGCCTGCCATTTCAAAGTGTTCCTCTGGGTTTATCAGTGTTCTGTGTATATACATTATGATATTATAAAACGTTGTTTAAAGTGACAGGGTGACTAGTCTACAATGTGATAATATTGAATAAAATCAAAAGTATTTGACATTGTACATATTGATAGCAATCTAGTCCACAGTGGAATTACTTTTTGAACTCATTCATGAGGAAGTCGGACTCGGGAAAAAAGGCGTGTCGAAAGTAGTGCGATGCGAATGAAAGCCAATCAAATGAAGTAATCTCAAATCCTTGAGCTCAAAAATCGATAAGTGAACGCTCCTAAAACGTGCGTGAGTAACAGTTTACAGGAATAATGGAATATGTGTGGATCGTATTGTCGGTATTGACTATAATTATCGGTAAGTAATATTAACAATAATTGTTTTAATTCTAGGAGTACAACATAGGTGAGGTATTTGACTCACAAACTACCTAATCTATTATTTTATATTTTGACTGTTTTATGCAATTATTAAACGTCGAAATATGGGGAGTATCCTATATACCGTCAAACTTTTCTAAGCGGTAACCCCTCCGATAAGCAGCCAACTTGAAGATTAAGCGAAACAACAATTTCTACTGTACTTGACTTGTATTAATCTGCCACCATTGTTCAGCAGCCAAATGTTTGCTCTCCCCACTGGTGGCTGCTTAAAACACATTTGACTTTATTACTAAACATGAGATCATACTGCTCAAATACAAGGACATCTTTAGATTAAGACCGTTAACCCACTGTCTATATGTAAACATATTCCAAACGGTAGTTTCTGAAAATATACAACTGCTAGAAGTGTAGCCCTTCTTGTCGTGAAGTTTTCTATAATTGCCAAAAGTGAGAGGCAATACAACTTCATTTCCCTAAATGCAGCTCATGTTTTACTCTTGTCCACATACCTACTTTCTGACGCCTCTATGGCTATTGAAATAATTGTGACAAAAGGAGAAAATTATCATCAAGCGTCAGAGAGTGTCTATACGAAGATAAACCCTTTTACTGCTGAGCCTATTGGGTAAAGCCTTTTCCATGAATTTAGAGCCAGAGGCCAGCCGGCACATCCGTGCTGTCTGATAAGGCCCTACACTGTTGGCTACTTGATTTTCCTAGAATTGGCCATGGACTCTTCCAAATGCTAAAGCTGTGAATACATATAAATAAAATCAACATTGAAAGGGTTTACGGTAACTTTAATTGATAATTTACTTTGAAAACATTTGAAGAAAAAAATGGTTTGACTGGAATTCTTTTCATACTAACTCGAAACATTGTGAGAAAATGAGAATATTGCGTGTTTTGGGCAATTTCCTCTTTTTCGCACAATGTTTTCTTAAATTGTGTGCTTCTGGAAAAGGCTTATTAAGAATGCTATGTCTGCATTCCGCTTTTCTGATATAAATAAAGAGACTCAGAGACAGAAACATTAAACCTTCCCCACATATGGCTTATATATGCAGCAGACGACTTTGAAAACTAAAATTTCTCGTAAATTGTATAACACGTGCTCACTCATGATAAACATTCTAAATAGGTATTGCTCTACCAAAGTTTATTGAAACAATCTATGACATTAAATTGAGAACAATGCGGAGACGTAACCATTTTGAGGATTGATGAAGTTTAATGCCACTTTCAATAGTATTTCATTTATACTGCGGCGGTCATTTCACCTCAACATTTGATTCATGGCTAAATGCATTGCCCCAGTACTTTGAACACGAAATGCAAAACTTGCTCCCTTCCACGTACATATAGATACCTTTTTATCCATATTTGGAAGACGAATGACTTTTGTCAATCATCGAAAAGAAAATTTTGTGCGAAACCAGCTACACTCCTAGTTTTTGTCCAATAGTTCATAACATGAGCAATTCCCCTTTTACTTCCGTGTTTTCACTTCAATTCAATGTGTACATTTTCTTCCTCTGCAAATGTGTTTTATTGGGGGAGGGTTAAGTCCCATGTGTTATAGCATTTTTACCGCAGATGAACGGAAAATAATTGTGAGTAAAGGAGAAATTGAATTACCGAACAAATTAGCATTTATGTTAATATCAAATATGTTTCAAAAATTAATTTCTAGCTATTGTTAGAGATTCGTCTTCAGACATAACAAAACTGATACACAAATAATCCAGGTAGGCTTGTCCCGTTTCCAATATATAGATGCATTATGATGCTTTTGCAGCAGACTACTATTGAAACATTGTGGCAAAACGTGATATTGTAAGGTTTTATATAGTTTATTAACCCCTTTCCACACGCAGCATTTTGACAAAAGGAGAACATGTCCAAGAATTTTCATCATAGGCAGTTTTATCAGCACTTGATCTGATAAGCCATCAGATGACTGCGCCAATAGATACTAAGATACTAATAAGAAATTTACATTGATTTATATAGGGAGAAATCAAAAAACGATTTAAAAGTGAACTTTCTTATTAACTTAATATACCATCCGGCATATGGCCTTAAAGGTTAATTTAATTCCTTTAGGGTGATACTTTTTTCATCAAAATAGCTCAATATTTGGTTGCTTCAATTTTCGTTTGAAAAATACCACTAGTTTCTGCTCTATTCTTATGTACAAATTTTGTAAATAACGTTAACCATCAGTTTTTACTCACTATTTTCTTAAAATTATGTCTAAATTAATACACCATCCGGCATATGTTTTAAAAGGTGTAATCATGTAGATTCTAAATATATAATCTGATTTAAAATAAGTTATTGTTTTATTGCTTCAAAATTCATTTGAAAATGGCCGTTTAACGTGTTTCTCTATTATCGCGATACAGTATTGCATTCGTTACTTATAAGTATGGACTATGATAGAACAACAAAATAAACTCATGTATTATGAGGTAGCGAAAAGGTATTCGTTTGATATATTGTAGATAAAATATTGAAATTTAATTTATTTTTTTTAACAAACAAAATACACAATAAAACTAATGATATATTTAAAAACTGTCTATGGAAATGAAAAGGTATTGTCTATTCCGGGGTTTGATTTAATCAATTTTGAATATACATATCGGTGTCACAAATCTGTGTATTTAAAGGATTAATGACACGCGTCATTATTACGAGCGCGTAGTTAGGTGTCACTTATTCAATATTCATGCTATGGTTTTGTTTATTGCACGCACATGATATTTGCCTGACTCGTGTCGAATTAAATTCTTACACGTTTGGAACGTTGGTATATGTCTTGCCATTTGTTCTGTCTCTTCATCCCAATCTTTTCCGCGGATGTTGGCAATTTCTTCCTCGTAGATTGTTGGAATAGGGGTAAGTTCATCCCGACAACGTTTGCGAATATCTCCCATGATGTTTCTAATGTAATTGTCTACGTTATTGGGCGGGTGTGTGTGGTTGTCAGTATGTTTGGTTAATCTACCATCAACTGTTGTTGCCCTTGTTCCGCATCCTTGTTGACAACATGACCAATAAATACGATCAGGTTTACGTGATTTCATCTGAAGGGAAAAGTTTGTATACAGACAGAGGAAGGACACATATCATATTGTGTATAGACAGACAGACGGACGTACTGACAGACGGACAAACATCATATTGACAGACGGACAAACATCATATCGTGTTAAGACGGACAGACGGACAGACATTATATTATGTAAATACAGACAGACAGACGTACATACATTATATTATTTAAATACAGACAGACAGACGGATGGATGGACTCACAATACATTGTGTACAGACGGATGGACAAACATCATATTGTGCTAAGACAGACAGACGGACAGACATTATATTATGTAAATACAGACAGACAGACGTGCAGACATTATATTATTTAAATACAGACAGACAGTCGTGCAGACATTATATTATTTAAATACAGACAGACAGTCGGACGGATGGACTCACAACACATTGTGTACAGACAGACGGACAGACATTATATTAAGTAAATACAGACAGACAGACTTACATACATTATATTATTTAAATACAGACAGACAGACGGATGGATGGACTCACAACACATTGTGTACAGACGGATGGACAAACATCATATTGTGCTAAGACAGACAGACGGACAGATCATATTGACAGACGGACAAACATCATATCGTGTTAAGACAGACAGACGGACAGACATTATATTATGTAAATACAGACAGACAGACGTAGATACATTATATTATTTAAATACAGACAGACAGACGGATGGATGGACTCACAACACATTGTGTACAGACGGATGGACAAACATCATATTGTGCTAAGACAGACAGACGGACAGACATTATATTATGTAAATACAGACAGACAGACGTACAGACATTATATTATTTAAATACAGACAGACAGTCGGACGGATGGACTCACAACACATTGTGTACAGACAGACGGACAGACATTATATTATGTATATACAGACAGACAGACGTACATACATTATATTATTTAAATACAGACAGACAGACGGATGGATGGACTCACAACACATTGTGTACAGACGGATGGACAAACATCATATTGTGCTAAGACAGACAGACGGACAGACTCACAACACATTATGTACAGACGGACGGACAAACATCATATTGTGTTAAGACAGACAGACCGACAGACAGACAGACAGACGGATGGACTTACAGACAGACAGACAGATGGACGAACATACATCGCATTATATAGACAGACAGACGGACACACATCAGGAGAGAAAGAAAAAAGTATACTTACATTAAATCTGAATCCACCTATCAAAAGAATTTCACCACCTTTCTGTTTATTAACAAATCGTATTTGTACTTGTGCATTAGCCATTATGTTACATGTATCTAGGATAATCGTGTACACAAATGAAACTAAATTATATCAGTATTAATTTATATAAAAATTAATGGTCTTGTATCTTGTTTTTAATACATTAATTATCGCCTTTAATATACTCAAATAAATATTTCTTTGTTTAGATATTGCTCAGTTGAATTTATATGAAACATCAAAGTATTCAAAAAGATAAACAGTAAACTTAAATACCAATAAATTAACACTATTGATTGCAAACTGTTAATCTTATTTCTTTAATAACATCATCATCGTGTATCAATTATCAGTTTTAATTAAGAAAACTGCTTGCAAACTGTTAATCTTGTCTTTTTCAATGTATCAATTATCAGTTTTAAACTATAACTAATATATTTTAAAAAAAGATCAAAGAAACCTAATTAATCTTAATTAATTGATATAAACTGTTATACTTTGATATAATAATAATAATAATAATAATTAATTGGCAATTCTGATTATTTAATATCAATATTAATTTAATGTATTTAGACATAATTTATCAAATCTTAAATTATAAATATTTTACGTTTATATCTCCTTATGCAGCAAATATTATACCAATAGGTAAAACAGACTATAGTCCGTAACCATGGGTTACATAAATTAAAAGTGGGTGTTTCAGGAATTTGAAAATTAAAAAGTGGGGGTTTCAGGAATATGAAAATTAGAAAGTGGGTGTTTCAGGAATAAACCGAACAAAGAATCATCAAATTAGAAGGATCTACCTTATTTGATGTAGCTAATTCATATATTTCATCAAAATTATGGTTTATTCCTGAAACACCCACTTTCTAATTTTGGGTTACATAAATTAAAAGTGGGTGTTTCAGGAATTTGAAAATTAAAAAGTGGGGGTTTCAGGAATATGAAAATTAGAAAGTGGGTGTTTCAGGAATAAACCCTTTGTTCAGACTTATTTTTACTTTTTGCATAAATTATAAAAAAAAATATCATTGGATTTATATTTCACAAACATGTGCACATCCTGCATCTTTCAATATTGACATGTAATACATTAATTACATATAACAATATGCGATCGAGATTGAAGATATTTGCAGTATTGTCTAATTTCATTTTACAAAGTAATGTCTATATATATACGGAATAGATTCAATAACTATTATTTTACAAATATAGCATGTTTGTTTTACAGTTAAAACAATAACTATTAGGAATTACAATAATTATAAAAAAATATATATTAATTTAATATTGCCAAAATATAACATAAAGTGTTCTGTTACTAATTAATTTGTTCCCGCAACATCACATAAAACTGCGCATTAGGGGTTCATTAATTCAAGTGTTATCTGGTTATAATCGCTGTTTATCTCACTTGATAATAATTAACTCTCCAAATTATCATGCTTATCAATGCATATTTGCATATTCCAATATGTAACTGATTTATAAAATAATCGTTTAATATATGGGGAAAATATTAAGATTTTAGATACTTGTATATAAGCTATCTTTTCATTTGGTTACTCGGAAGATATTGTGCAGCATATATGTACTAAAATAAAATAAAAATGATGTATATAAACTCGTAATCATAAAAGACCAGACACATGCCGATGTGGCCGTAGTTCTATATCTCCCTGTATTAATAAGGCACAGATGACTGATTTTATAATGAATGCATGCATTTATAAATCATTAAATGTAAATCTACGTGGCCGTTTCATTAATCACACTTTCAATCACTATGTTCGTAGAAAAAGATTTTAGACGAAAGTTGATATTAAACATGTTAAGCGAGATATTAAACATTCATTATTTAACCGATTTGCTAAATATTTAAACTATAAAATATTAATTTATTCTAGAAAACAGAAAACAAGTTTCAATAAAAATAAATAATAAATAAAATAAATTTGTTAAACAGTATAGCGAAAATATTTAACAAAGTCGGTGTTGAGAGAGAATGAATGTCTTTGTGTTAACGTCCCTGTACGCTTTAAAGTGAAGTCCGTAAAGTTGACGTTGTTCCTAGATTTTGACGTTACATAAACGTAGCGAACATTGTGCGCAACGTCTTAGTATAAGGTTAAAAACTGTATTTGATTATACTTTATTGTTTTAGGGAGAGCGTGTCCTCGTGAAGTGGGAGGGGTATCACCCCCAGGAATCTACATGGGAACCGGCCAGTCACATTTCTGATGAACTTCTAGATTCCTACATGTGTCCGTCTGTGTGCAAGACTCGTCTTGGATCCGCTGCCTTGACATTTGAAAATACAATACAGCAATGCCTGTCATCAAAAGCATCATCGGTGTCGACTGGATTTCCTCTTGATATTTATCGCTACGTGTTTGGAACAGATCACTCAATGGTTATAAAAGCAGCCAGTGAAATAAAAAAACTGCCACTCTCGAGAAATTGGACTTACAAAATAAATCAAACAGGGCATGATGTCAGAGTATTGTTCCCTATCAGACTGACACCACGCTGCTTCATGAAGCCCGTCTACGTGATGAGTGACGTCGGCGCAGTCGTTACCAAGACGTCCTTGCCAGTTGAGAAACTGACTATAATATGTCCCGCCGAACCCGCAAATACACACTAAACAATGTTGTGAATAACATCACGGTGATTGTATCAATGTGTTAAACAAGATGTCTGTACAGAATTGTCATAGTCCAGTACGGACTGTTTTACAGTTGAATGATGCCGTAAATTTTAAAACGTCAGTATCACCAAAAGTAAACCAATGTTTTCTAATGGAAAATGAAATACCCATCAACGAAATGACAATTCCGGAAATAAGATCAAAACTGAAATCGTATGGAATTAACACGAAAGTTCGGAAAATTGACAAATTGAGAGAAATGCTGCACATAGCGATTGATGCTCCACAATAACGTTAGTGCCAGTGATAGATGATAAGGAATATGTAAGAAAGAAATGCCGTAGATATATACTGATTAAAATTGATAAAATATGTGTGTATATAATATACTTTTATCACATGACATTGCTCATGTTGTTTTCAATTTAATATAACCATATTCTAATTCCTTATAGCACACACGTGTACTATACAAAACGTGAAATGACGTAACGTCACTTAGCAATCTCGAACGTTACTAAGTAATCACGACGTCGTTTAGCGCCAAAAGACGTTTACTAAGGAAAATTACCATTTTTCAGGCGTTTTGTAATTTGATAAAAAGAATCTTACACTCGTTGAAATTTGATATAAACTTTTATTAAACTCGTTTATGAAATATTATTTAACTCGCCAAATTAAGGCTCGTTAAATAAAATTTCAAAAACTCGTTTAATAAAAGTTTATATCAAATAACAACTTATGTAAGATCCTATATATATAAAATTGTACAGCATATCATGACCAATTCATTTACATGTATATTTGAAACGTATTTATTTAAATTAAATTATGTTGAGATAGTCAATGTATTGTATATATTTATTGTATTTAATACGCTATATTTATTAGTCCCTTACAGGTTTTAGAAATTATTCTTAATTATTATCTGCTAATCTATTTACTGCATACATTTAATTATGCTACATGTATAATACACAAGACAGCACGTGTACAGGTGCCATTTGTATGTTGTTTCCTTTTTATATTTCAAACAGTGCAATTGCAATCACAATAAAAGACAACGTATGTTTAGATAATTAAATAAGTTTGAGGCAAAATGTGTTTTCTTCTTATTTATTCATTCTATATCCGAAATATCAAGTTAAATTGAATTCTGATCTGATGATATCACCAGCACAATTAATATCGATTGTTTTTATTTATCGGTATACATGTATTTCCAATTAGCCATACCACCGTCTAAGATAAGAAACAGTCGCATCAGAGATCTGGTTTGTTGTGTGTTATAGTGGCCCACCAGGGGAGAAAACACTGATACTGAGATTTACTTAATCAGAGTATTTGCATAATTGCTTCCCCTGATAACGATGAAGTAAACTCTTCCGTATGCTTTTCTCATGGCTCCGTTGACACATTGTTTACAACTCTATTTAATCATTATTATTCATACAAGCGCCTACCAATGTGAATACTTATGTAGGCTATTGCGGGATTATAGAAATAAATATACATTGGCGTAAACCATATGGGGCTACAGTAATAGTTCTTTTCTCAAAAGATGCATCTAACACTAAATAACCTGTAGACGTACAGTACAGGCTCTCGTGATATTGTGTCTACTAGTTCACGGTACCCAGATGTATATTAAGACACAAAGTCGCGAGACAAGGCTCATTAAATGGAAATTTTCCCTATTGTTCCAATGTCGTTTGCTGCAGATTTGTTGTATATGGGAATATACTTAAACCCTCATTTGAGCTATATCTAGCGAGATGGGGTCTTATTGACTCTCATGAACAGGGACATATGAATTAACATTTGCAGAAAACTAATGGGGCTACACTTATAGTGTTATCAGAAAATGCATCTATATCTTAAACACCTGTTTACGGACAATGAAGGTTATGGTGAGATAATGCCTAACTTATGCTAAGTCTTCACTGTACACAGATGTATTAACATTCTTATTCAACAAACATTTGCATTCGATTTGTGATTTTTTTTTAATGAAAACACAGATTATGACAGACAATACAAATAAATCTGGTGAAAACGCGCATAGTGTTTATCAACAGGGTCGAGTATAAATAACATTCGATAATTGGATTGCATTATCTTCAGCATGAACAGGAACGTAGATAATATATATGTTGTACGATTGTATAAACTAGTGTATCGAAATGTACTCGTGTTTCTCTTCCCATTGATTAATGCTAGTGTCGACATTTCACGCATAATCGAGCTCCACTGTTTACTTTCAAGTATCGAGAATGACAGTGAATTTTATCTATACGCAATTACGCTAAGGGTTCCCAACACAACCACTTGGGATCAAAACAGTAATGTTGGTTTACCAAAATCGTTATCTAAACGCTTGTCTCGTTGAGCATGTCGATTAACATCTTAGAATTTACACCTGTTAAACATTTCCCACTTCCAACAAATCTGCAGCAGACGAGTTCAAAACTATTGGAAAAAAACACCTATAAACGACAGGAGAATGTTTGAATAGAGTTGAAAACATTATAGCAAACGGGGCATAGCTCATCATGAGCAATTTCTCCTTTTACCACAATGTTTTCAATTTTAGTCTGCTGTAGATGCTTCAAAAGATTCCTTTTTTTTTTGGAAAAAGGTTAACTAAACACCATACATTTTTGTTTCGTCAGATATTGTTTTAATCTTTAACTGAACCGGGTACATTTCATACAAACGTCTCTCATTCAATTCATTCGTTTTCCTGACGACATTTGATGCCTTTTGCGATTTGGGTGTCTTAATTTCTGTTCGGGTGATGTCATTTAAAGTTATATTTGTGGACAAAGCAATAGGGGCTACACTTCTAGCTTCATCAAAAGACGCAATACTCGAGTTGATATAGTCGGACAGTGAAGGTTCATGTGAAACAATGCGGTAACACAGGCTCGCCCGAGTCTTCAATGTATGCAGATGCATTAACCCTTTCCCATATACAACTTTCCAGCATACAGAAGTCATGTGGAACATACCTATAAATGACAGTTTAATCATTGATTAAGTTGTTTAAAACGTTGCGACAGGAAAAAAATTGCTTGATATGAGCAATTTTCTACTTTTGTCACATTGTTTTTGGATAATTTTCTATTGCAGAGGCGTCAGAAAGCGTCTGTATGTGGTAAAGGGTTACACCTTAATTTCTAATCCTGGATTTCTGAGAGGCGCGGCTCATATCTATTGGGAGACAAAACTTAACCCTTTTCCACAATTACAGACACTTTCTGACGCCTCTGCGGCAGGCGAAGTTGGAAAACATTGCGTCAAAGCAATTTCTCCTTTTGCAACCATGTTTTCGACTTCATTCACTAACTGTTCTTTCAGTTATAGTGAGTTTGAATTGTGTTTGACTAGACGTTTCCAAAGCAGTGTGCTGCAGATTTGTTGTACGTAGGTGGTTAAAAAACTAACTTCAACAGCCTTTAATATATCTCTTACTGCGAATACATTTCTTTCTTCTTTATCTGTTTTCAACTAGTAATAAAGTTACAACGATTTCGTAAAACAGAATACAGAATAGTTTATAAGACTTTAGAATAACATAGCTAATCGTCATCTAAATAATATTAGCATGTGTGATTAATAACAAAAATGAAAAATAATTCAGACATATCATTTACGCTCGCACGCAATAACGCACACACGCATTTACGCACACACGCGCAAGGTAGGCGATACTATTTGAAACGCGTCCCATCTATGGCGAATATGGGTTTTAAAGCGTTTCGGATTTGAAAGTTTAAGTTAAATTAGCGTACAACTAGTGGAGCTATACTTGTAGATTTTTGTCGCAAAAATAGATTTGTATTTATATAACATAAAGGCGGACAGAGAAGACTGGTGAGAGAGACTGCATTATCCCCTTTCCCTCACGTAAACGTTTTTTGACGCCTTTGGCGACTTTTTGAAAACACTGTGGCAAAAGAAGAGATTGATCATAATGAGCAATTTCTCATTTTGCCACAATATTTTCAATTCTATCAAATGCTCGTTTAAAGAGAATTTTCAAATTTTTGTTTAGATGTTTTGAAAGTCGTCTGCTACAGATTTGTTGTATTTGGGAAAGGGTTAAGACCCAAAATAATCAGACGCGACTCAATGTTATACTCAGCCACATTGGAACATTCAAGAAAAAAGGATTGCACAACTTGATCTATAAGTAAAATTAAATAACGCAATGATGTAACTGAATGCGAAAGAGTAAAAACACAACGGTAGTAATTTCATGGTCTATAAACACGCCGATTAAATCGATAGTGTGCTGTACTGTACCTACGCTTCTTAACATTTTGACGGTAACAGTGTAAAAAGACGGGCAGTAATTCAAGTCTCATTGTCGGAGCATCGAGTTGTTTATTTCATCGTTGAATTATGGAATATGCGTTGATCGTATTGACTCTATTAACTTTATTTAGAGGTAAGTCAAATTGAAAATTATTGTTTTAAATTCTAGGTTTAAAACATAGATGTGGTATTTGATAACGTGACTCGCCAACCATCTAATATAGATTTATCTATCAGTCGAGGTTTTGGTACTCGGATCCTATATTATATTTTGACTGTATCTTATGTAACGTTGAAATATGGCTATCCTATATACCGTAAAACCTGTCTAAGCGGTCACCTCTGCAAGCAGCTAACTTGTATTAATCAGCCAACTTGAAGATTAAGCGAAAAAATTGTCTTCTTTATTTGACTTGTATTAAGCAGCCACCTGTGTTCAGCAGCCAAATGTTTACTCTTCCCTGGTTGGCTGCTTAAGACAAGTTATACTGTATTACTAAACGAGGGACCATAGTGCTTGTATTCAAGGACATCTTTAGATTAAAACCTTCTATGGCTTAGCGTGAAACGTGTGTAACAGTATGTAATTTAAGAGGCAGTTACAACTGTTTCGCGATGCCAACGATATTCACTGTCTGCCTATGTGTCACATAGACCAAATGGTATCTTCTCATAAAATACAATTTCGAGAATTGTAGCCCTTGTAGTCGTGTACTTTTATATAATGCGAAAAGTGAGAGGCAATAAAACTCCATTTCCCTCAATGCGGCTCATATTGTACTTCAACTGTTTTCCACATACAGACGCTTTCTGAAAACATTGCGGCAAAAGTAGAAAATGTTCATAATGAGTAATTTCTCCTTTCATCATAACGTAAATCGTGGATTTCTGGGGGCCAATAAGAAGGTCCTGTCAACGTAACTGATGCCCTTTCCCACATACAACAAATTTGCCGCAGGCGACTTTAAAAAATCTAGGAAAAAAATTGATACATCTCTATATAAATGAAAGCTAAATAATTGAATAGAGTTGAAAGTACTGCGGCCAAAAGAGAAGTTGCTCTTATTACCTCCATGTTTTCACTTCTATTCAATGAATATATCTTCGTTCGAGTCCATTTTCTTTGTACCTAAGCGTATTTAAAGTCGTCTGCTGCAGAGAGTTTGCATGTCGGAAAGGGTTAAGTCTGTTATGCAATAGTTCACACGTTTACCTCTTACAGACAACATCTGGCGCTTCTATGACATGAAAATTGTTGTGAGAAAAAGGGGAATTGTTAAATAGTTCGTAAGGAGCAATTCCCCCTTTACCCTCGTGTTTTCACTTTAATTCAATAAATACATTTTCATTCGCGTTCATTTTCTGACCTAGACGTATATTCAAAGTTGTAAGCTGTAAATTTGTTTGCATGGGGGAAGGGTTGAATGCCTTGTAAACTATTTTATACGTTTACCTCTTACAGACATCATATGTCGCTTCTACCTCAGACAATTTGGAAATAGTTGGGAGAAATTGAATGGAACGAGCAAATTATTCTTTTCTCACATTGTTATCAAATCTGTATCAAAATTTAACTTGCATAGTTCTAGTTGTTTACAGAATCGTCTTTAGACATATTAACACTGAAACAAAAATAATGTAGGTACGATTGACCCCTTTAAACATATATATGCATTCTGACGCGTTTGCACGACTTTTGACACCTTGTGACAAAAACTGATCTTCTCATAATGATAGCATATGGCACAATGCTCTTTTGAGTACCCACAACATAGGGTTAATGTGTCAAATATGGATTTTAGAAGATGAAAAACTCCCATTATCTAGAGCTTTGACTACTCTCTCTCTCTCTCTCTCTCTCTCTCCCTTTTGCCTCAATGTTTTCATCTTTTAGTCAGTAAGTGTACGTTCGTGTATAGAGATTTTCCATAGCTGCTTTTAAAGTCGTCTGCTTTAGATATATCCGGCTCAGTTATCCATTCTATCTGATCATTGTTTAAATTCACCTTGACTACCACCTATGGGCTAAAAATAGATGCGGGACGGTAGTCGGTTACCTGTGAAGAATTTGCGTGAACACGGGCGCAAGAAAACCCGGGGTCACGTGGTTATGCTAACTATATAACTGACAAGAGAAAGTTGATGCAAGGCATCAATGTCGCCGGAAAAGACTGCATTGATTTATTTATGTATTCTTGACTTTCCTTAGTCTAT
The DNA here is from genome assembly GCA_031761405.1 of Serripes groenlandicus. Lineage (NCBI taxonomy): Eukaryota > Metazoa > Mollusca > Bivalvia > Cardiida > Cardiidae > Serripes > Serripes groenlandicus. Next base: position 146,958 of record JASEVX010000175.1, read on the forward strand.
TCAAACAGGAACGTTGAAATGAAAACATTTGCTTATAAAGTTTATATTCATATCTATACATTAGGGTATCTATAACAAATTAACGAAATGTGTACACATTTATCTGGCTTTAATTTAATTTTGCTGTTGTTACTTATTTAAATAATAGTATTCATTCATATAATTTCAATGTTTGTCAATCTTATTCGAATCACAAGGTAAATATCCTGGTATTGCTTTAAAGGGAGGTAATTTGAAGAAAACAAAAGTCTTCAAAAGGAGAAATATCAGCAATACCGTCTACAGTTTAAATTGTTCTATTGTTTGTGGATTTAAAAATGTTCTTTTTTTCTTATTTCTACATGTACAACGAAATATTGCGGCTTCTCTTTGACGCTTTGCGTCAAACATTCGTCTTGTACTTGTCTAAAATAAAATAATATCACTCGCTTTTTCATATCGAAATGCGCATGCGCGAAAATCGATGTTAAAGGTCACGAAACTACACAACAGAATAGGGTCTATATTTAGCTTAGAAACAGTTCCTACTTTAGATATTCATGGATTAACATTATTAAATGAATTCTACACAAATCAAGACATCTCTTTGAACATGAAAACAACATTTAGTAAGTTAAAATTGCTATTAAAAGGAGAATCCGAAATTGACCTCAATGATGACACATAAGAGTCTGCATTAGGGGGTGTTGGTTCACGTCTTGAAGGGACCACTTTTGTCTTCGTAAATAAGACAAAAAACTTAAATGCGAGTGAAATAAAAAAAACTGCAAACATTAAAAAATCGGAATATTTATTTCATTTTAGATGTGTCATTTATTAGTGTTCGTAAACAACCACAATTGTAATATGTTCAAATCATCTAGATTTGTTTCTTTCTAATAATAAGCCGCCCTCCCATGTGATTTCCGAAAAGCTATTAAAAATAGAAGTCGCGGGCTTCTGCCCGGCGACTAATAATAGGAATCAATGTATTAGTCAATTCAACGTGCTTGCTGTCTGTGAACTTGGTAAAAGGGGCGTAACACAAACATATCTTGGGACTTGGCACACACAATATGTCTCATTACACAGTTTTGACAAAAACACTAGAATTGTAGCCCTTCTAGCCTTGTACTTTTATATAATTGCCAAAAGTAAAAGGCACTTAGACTCCATTTCCCTCAATCTGACTCATGTTGTGTGTTAACTGTTTTCCCAATTACAGACGCACGCTTTCTGATGCATCACCGAAAACATTGTGACGAAAGGAGAAATTGCTCATCATCAGCAATTTCTCCTTATGACACAAGTTTTCAAGTTAGTTCAATAATTGTTCATTCATTTATAGATAGGTGCCATGTGTTTTACTAAATGTTTTCAAAATCGTCTGCTGCAGATTTGTTGTATACATAAGTGGAAAAGGGTTAAGAGAGAGGTGTTTAGCCTTGTCTCATAGTCAGAGTTAACCCTTTACCTCATACAGACGACATTTGACGCCTCTGCAGCAGACAGCATTTGTAAACATTTTGAAAAAAAGTAGAAATTGCTAACAATGAGCAATTTCTCCTATTGTCGCAATGTTTTCAACTCCATTTTATTACTATACATTCTTTTAAAGAGATTTACTACATTTTTGTGTAGATGTTTTCGAAGTCGTCTGCTGCAGATTTGTTGTACGTTTATTATTCAGCGTCTACTTTGAGAGTTTCTGAAGATTTTAAAACTGAGTAAAATATCTCGAAAGTTGCGAACAATATTATAATAGTTGTACATATCGTGGGTAAAGAATTGCTTTGTTATTCTTCTTTTCCCACAATGTTTTCAAAGGTTTCCTGTTGCAGAGGGTCAATATTCGCGTGTATCAGCTACATTATAAACAGTAACTGAAAGGGATAGGCCTTTTTCATTTAAAGAAAATTAATATCTCACATGAAATAGCATAAATTATCTACATAAGTCCATAGAGTATGCATATTTTTGTTAATAGCGTGACAGGTCCCTATGTTTACATCGATATTTTTGAAACCGGGTGTATCGGGTTCGATTCCCGGTCGCGGCACTACGGTCATGGTGGAGTGCTCTTGGGCAAGGCACCTTTTCTGGCCTTGTACTGGTTTGTTTACCCATGAAATAATGCGGTGTAAAAACCCCAATAAAACCATCTTTCTGATGCCGCAGTAACCAGATTCATTAATTGGCAAGTAAAATAGATGAGCCGTCCCGCGAGAAAACCAACATTATGGCCCCTGCGTAATGTATCGACCCAGATCAGTCAGCGCGGACTGATCCGGACCGACATATTCCGTCTCAGGGAGATAGAGGTATAGAGTAATGATTCATGAAACAGAAAATCCACAGGAGGCGAAACGTGTCTATCCGGGTAAGCCTGCGCGGCATCCTTAGGCTGATCCAGGTCGATACATTATGCAATGTCCACAGTGATGGTTTTTCTCGCGAGACGGGTCAGATGTCCATAAAAGGATTGATCCTGTCAAGTTTGGTTGGAATTGACCCTGTGGTTTAGGAGTGTATATTGTTTAGAAAAGGAACAATGCACGGTGACGGATGACGGTCACAGTATGATCACTAAAGCTCCCTATGCTCAATGTCAGCTGAAAAGGATACTGATTTCTGAGGTTCCAAACATAGACTTACAAGCCAAGTCAATTACATTTAAATGGTTCCTTATATTATGGCGAATTGTATTATGACTAGCCTGGTTTACAAGTTAAAAACCATATGAAAGCAATGCAAATAACGCTGACACACTAATATGTGTTCATCAGTCAAATGTATAAACTGAAAATGAACGCTCGAGTATCTTATGTTAACCGATTTCTATTATCATAACATTAATGAGACAAAACATTTTTTCACGATCAGGAATACAGTGCAGTTCACTAAAGAATTGAATGCATTTTTGTGTTAATATATTTGTACTTTTTAACCATGAACTATAATGCTTAATGTCTACATAAAGGTTGTATTATGCTGTGTTATGTCGTGTTCAAAGAAATTCGGCTATGTAGTTTAAGAAACAGTTCCTAAATTTAACAAAGAAAATCATCTCACGTGAGTCACATAAGCAGAATTCTGTCTTATTAACATTAGCGAGAGTGTTGTTTCAACATACTTCCGTGTAATTTAAGTATATATATATATATATATATATATATATATGTATTGAACCACAAGGAATGATCCTTGGTGGATCTCTTTCAAACGTGTTCAAAGAATACTATTCCATGCAGAACGATGGCTGCCACGGCAACAAAAAAAGGGAAATTAACAAAAACTTAAAAAATCTTCTTATCTGAAAGTAGAAGGCCCATGCCTTTGATATTTGGTATGTAGCATCACCTAGTGAACCAAGATTGTTCAAATTATAGCCCTTGAGTCAAAAATGACCCCTCCCAGGGGGTCACTTGTTTTCATAGACTCATATAGGGAAAAAACTTTAAAAATCTTCTTGTCTATGAGTAGAGGGCCCAGGCCTTTGATATTTGGGTATGTAGCATAATCTAGTGGACCTCTAACAAGATTGTTCAAACTATAGCCCTGGGGTCAAAAATGACCCCTCCCCTGGGGTCTATTGTTTTACATAGACTCATATAGAGAACAACTTAAAAAATCTTCTTGTCTAAAAGTAGAGGGCCCCGGCCTTTGATATTTGGTATGTAGCATCATCTAGTGGACCTCTACCAAGATTGTTCAAATTATAGCCCTAGGGTCAAGTTTTAAGTTTTATTTAATGTGATATTTTAGGCCACCGGCCCTACACATGATACAGCATAATTACATAGCATTAGAAGTGAGAACAGTATTTACATCATAGTAATACAGACAAATAATACAACAACTCGGATATCCATTACATGATATAATTCTAAAAGTTAAAGGCTATGGCTAATGTTAGAACAATAATACGACTTTTAGATTGACTAGAATCATGGTAAATGCTTAACTGAAAAAATAGACTTTGTATGATCACCTTTCTAAAGAGAACACATAGACCCGTTTTATAGCAGCTTGGGTTACGTGTCCTTCAAGGAGAACCAACTATACATTGCAACATTTTAACACAACTATTATTCAAAAGAATCAAGATATGTTCTTCTTATTTTAAAAGCATTATAGATAAACATAGCTAAATTTCTTATCAAAATAACATTTTGCGAAGACATTAGATTGTAAAATTTATGAATACTAGGTTTTTCGAAAACATTATGTGGAAAATATCTACATCGCAAATCATAATACAATGGGCATAATAAAATGGTATTCATCCTCAATAGCAGTTTCACAATACAAACATGTACGGAATTCCTTTGGGATATCTCTGTATCTTCCTTCCTCTATCATTAAACAATGACACCTACTGCGAAAGTAAGCTAGAGAAGAGCGAGATTTCTTTATATCTATGTTTAAGACATATGGTTCTAATGAAAATTCCCTTTTAAATTGGTGATAATGAAATAATTTCCTATTGACATTACACTTCGCTACCCAGGTCTGTCTGTAATGATCAGTCAGTCGTTGCGTATACAATTGTAAAAAGATCTTAGTATTATCAACTGACTGACGGGCCCATACATAACCAAAACCGTTAGAATTCAAACTTTTCCTAATATTTGTTACCCAATTTAGGTGTCCAATATTGTCGTAATGCATTAACACTTCATAACATAGCCGAATATATCTATGCCTTGGCATACTGAGTAAACATATCCAGTATTTTATACAGCGTTTGGAAGAATATATATGCATTTTGGTTTTATCTATATTGACAGTCAATTTTTGTTGCTACAAAATCCTGTAAAATGTTTAGCTGTTTTTGCAAACCAATTATTGTGTCGGCGATAAGTGCTATGTCATCTGCAAACATTAACATAAAAATTTCCATCAGGTCTGGGAACAGCTGGATTCCCCGTATATTGCTATCATGAAGTAACGAGTAAAGTTCATTTATAAACAAATAAAATAAAATAAGGCTTAAACTACATCCTTGTCGAAGTCCAATCGGGCAAGACAAGGTTTCTGTATAACAATGCACGGATGATCTAACACGGGCCTTTACAGATGAATAACTGGAAATAATAGCATTGAATAAATAACCTCTTACACCGCGTGAATGTAACATTTCAAACAGTATTTGACGATCAACAGAATCAAACGCATTTTGAAAGTCAATAAAAGCTACATAGACAGATTTACCTTTAGTGTTGAGATATTTGCTTATAACCGAGTATAAAACGAATGCATTGTCTATAGTGGAATATCCTTCCCGGAATCCAAATTGAGACTCAAATATCTGGTTATAAATGTCAACATAAAATGTAACTCTCTGTGTCAAAATAGTAATGTATATTTTACTTAAGGTATCTAACAAAGCAATGCCTCTATAGTTATTAGGGTTATTCGTACTGGTGGCCGAGTACTTGTGGGGTGTGGTGTTCTCCCAAAGCACATCCACCACCCTTATAAAGACACTTAGATGAATAGTTTATTTTTATTTTTTATAACGGGTATCTCATTTGCATATTAATGTTATTCATTCCGTAAAAGGGGGTTAATTGGAATATTTTTATAAAGTTAAAAATAGTTAATTATGATTATTGGCAGACGTTCAATTGTGTAAGGTAGCATATATCCTTATTTGGTCTTGTGTATAATGACAAACAAATCTGATTGGACTAGTGAAAAATCTAACCAATTATTTCTTTGATTGATTTCTTTGATCTCATTGGTTTAAATTAAAATATGTTCATGCATGGAAAATCGTGGAAAACACAAATCACAGTTTGAATAGTATTTGACAAGAGAAGAAGCCTCTTCTACTGGACACACAACGGATCCTGGAATAGGTATTAAAGGTACTACTAATTTTCTCTCACCAAACTGAATGGGAACGAGTACCGATATTAGTACTCGGGTACTCGTGAACTCTTCCGATCGAGTACTCGGGTACTCGCAAGAAATCACATTGTGTAAAGTCGTTCATCAATCGTCTTGTCTCTCAGAATAGTATTGTCCTCGTGCACTAAATTTGAATTGATTTGATAAGAACAAACATGCGTTTGTTTTCGCATCTACGCTTAATATTTGATATTTGAAAAAAATAGTTGTTTTATTTTTGAAAACAAAATAATTCAACGAAATACATCCATAATTTGCATTGGTGTAAACATCCAAACGTTTGGGTGCAGACTGTATATCTCTTTAAAGTCGCGGGGGAAAAAGCAAGTCAAATGGTGGATGGAAAACAATACCAAGAATGATAAAGAATACATTTAATAAAATAATATTTTTATCATCTATGAAAATAAGAAACATAAATCAATAATGAGAATGGGTTTTTTTCTTTCGGTTTTCGAATTAACCGGTGTGCGTAATATGTGCACTACATGCATTTAACTGACTTGTCATCTATATTGAAATGTTTCCAGACGACGGATTTAGCAGGAGGCATGGTTGTAATTTTGTTGTTTTCCTTTCGTCCGGATATATAAGAATGATAAATGATGGTTCTAATGATTTGACGAACAATTACTCAAACAATTGCAACAGTTCTTATCAAATCATATTGATGTGTATTTCTTACAACTATCCAATTAAAACGTAATTAAAAGCACTATTACGACGAAGGTGTGACAAACCGACGTCACATCCTGTGTGACATGTTGTTTGACATATGGTTGCTAATTGATTGGATATTATATTGATATCGCTGACTACCTGTTTGTCACGTTGTTCATAAAGGACTTGCAATCAAATCGCCAATTAAAATGGATTAAGTACCATCTTCAGACGAAAAGGTGTTAGCTGTTTGTTTAACTTACCTTCACCGCTGATTTACCGACTTCTTTAGTAACTCAATAAGAAAAGCAGATTCAATACATTTTAAGTTTTTATTTACTTTAACATTCTTTTATCAGTTGAAAGATAGAAAAAAAGGAAAATAAATAATCGAGTACTCGAATACCTATTTTGATAACCGGTACTCGGACGTCCGACCGAGTACTCGGGTACTCGCGTACTCGGTCCCATCCCTAGTTTTTGACCACCTTATCTCAACAACCAACATTCCATTCTTTTTATGAACATTACTACGCTGTAAACATTTACCTTCTTTGATATCTTTCTTAATATTAGGAACTAAATTTGATTTACGAGCGAACAGAAAGAACGCAAATAAAAATAAACACCAGTAAACCCTATCACTTACTAATGATAAATCTAAGTATTTTACCATTTTCAGCAAAATATCTGGGGTAATGGGGAGTGCTTGTTTAATACAATGTGGATTCTGTCTGGCTATGCCAGTAATAGTAAGATTTACAATAAAATTATTTATTTCTGCGACTGGATATCCTAATAATAAGTGCATAGTCTTAACCCCGCTTATGTAATTTTTTATTGATTGAACTGCTTTGAAACTTCTGCTTAAGAATTGAGCAAAAAGACTTAAAGTGTTTGAGCTAGATGGTAGTTTCTGTAGACCAAAGAAAATACAAAACATCAAATAAGCCTCCCATTGAACTTTCAGATTCTTTAAAGTACCAACAGCATATGCCGATCTTCTAGAACTCTTAAGATCCTTTTTTAAGTCTGTCATCTGAAACTCTGAAACATAAATTATGTACAATGCTACCAGTTATTAGTGAATTCAAATATTTCACTAGACGTCTGGAATTCTTGTAACTTAAATTGCTTGGTGAGCATATGAAAAGCCTCTATATGCTTTTGACTTGAATTCCATCTCGATAAATGATCTGCAATTCTATTTGAAATTCCACTAATATGTATAACTCGAATTTGAAATTCATATTCCGCAGATAAAAATGCAATCTCCCTCAATCCTGACTGTAAACTTTCGTTATGAGATCTGCCGGAATTTAAAACTTGACACACTGCTTCATTGTCACAAAATATCTGAATTATTTTTCCCTTAAATAACTTGCCCCACAATTTAAGGCAAACCATAATAGAAAACATTTCTAACACATTAATACAATATTTCCTGTTTTTAACATCTATTGGAAAATCGGAATGAAAGAATTTTCCATTATTAAAACCACCACATCCTTCTAGACAAGCGTCTGAAGAAAAAGTTTCATCTGGATTACACCACTCCTCATACAATATCATAGAAATACCATTGTAGTGAGGTAAAAAGGTATTCCACCATTAAATGTCTTTTTTGACAAATTTTGGAATTAAATGTGACCTTTTATTTTCTTTATATAATACTTTCAACCATTGAATCATTCTAGACACAAATATCCTACCAGGTCTAACACATGCAGCCACAAAATTGAGTTTCCCTAATAATGATTGCACTTCTTTCAAAGTAGCTGTTTCTTTACTTAACCAAAATGATAATAATACATTCAATTCCAATAATCTTTCAAAAGTTATTTCCATTGTCATTGTATTAGTATTGAATAAAACTCCTAAAAAGGACATGATTGTAGATGGAAGAGAAGCTTTACTCTTTGCTTCTTCAATACCACATTTTTCTAAAACTTTCTGTAAGGTGTAGAATGCAAAATATGCATTTTGTTTATTCTCGGCTGACGCAAAATCATCCAAATAATTCAACACCTCAATTCCGAATTTATACATTATAAATGATAGTGCATTAGTAAACCGTTGACAACAAAATGCAGATGACCGACTACCCATACTCAAAACCGTGTCACAGAAAATGTGTTTCTTCCAAATAAAACAACTAAATTGTAAGATGATGGACAAATTGGTAATTGCCTATATGCCCTCCTTAAATCAGTTTTAAACAATAAACAGCCTTTACCCTTTTGTATAATAATTGAAATATAGTCATCTACTTTGGGATAAACTAGATCTATTTTCTCCCCTAAATAAACATCTTTACTTATATGATCATTCACAGAACTGCCTTTTGGATAACTGAGATCCAGAATTACTCTTCTTTCTACTGTATCTTTTTTGGGTAAAGAGTTAAGTGGGGAAATTTTTATACCGGATTTAAATGGATTTGATTTGAATGGACCTAAAATTGCCTTGTTTTCACTTTCTTTAGTCAAATATGCTAGCATGCTATCTGAAAATTCCAAAGCTCCTTTATGATTTTAAATTTCCATAGTGACTTTTGATTTATTTCCGGAAAATCTTCACTCCCCAAATATCCAATTGGGAATCCAAATTCTACCAAATCACAAATTTGATCATCTTTATAATCTGTTAGCAATGATCTAATGTACTGCATGTTAAATCGGTCATTAACCGGAATCTTGCAATATTCAAAATTAAATTTCCCGGAGTTATTAACTAAGTCATGCGCATTTAAAAATTGCTCAATGTTGTCAACTTTCAACTTGTTTTTAGTAACCTTACACATTTATTTGAATGATTGCAATTATGTTTTTTTAACTCTGACTTTTGAGATATTTCAGCCATACTAGTCTTTTTATTTATTTTATTATTTTTCTCATCAAAATAAAGGAATTTGGGTAGAAAAATATCCACTATAGACTTTCTTTCATTTTTGGTTATTTGCTCCTTGACTGTATTTATATCTAAACCGGACTTAAGTCACTTAGGCAAATGTGGACAGCAAGACGAACTTTCAGGATGTTCCATTTTCTTCCTGTCCTTTAACCAACATGACGCACAGATGTGCGTAGCCATCCTCTGCTTACCTTTAATTACACATAAGTGATTATTTTTGTGAAGACATTTATTTCTTTGGAATTCAGAGCAAAACCATACCCTTTCTTCCATGCTATTATTGAAATTGCTAGAGGTATCTTTTTTGAAATTTGATGCAGCTTTATTTTTCAAAACATACTTTGAAAGAATTGCAGTCTCAATTTGCTGAGAATCGTCTGACCACTTCTTTTTACCCAGTTCGATTTCCCTCAACCAAGCTGCATAAAAAGATTTCAAGCCAGCGAACTCATATGTTCCATAGTAGTAGGCAATTTTCCTTAACAACTCTAGACGCCCTGCTTTCTCAACTGCATAAACATCAACACAAGCAATTATCTCTAACTCGCCTGCTACAAAAAGTTTGAAGTCCAAATCCTCAAATTTCATTTGCTTATTCACATACTCAAATTGCAAATGTGACTGCGGCCAACGTTGTGGATACTTTCCCCTGTCAGATGCCTTGGCATTAATACCAGACACTTTTTTCCTGCTTTTCTTAACTCTATGTTTATGCTCTTTCTTTACATCAGACTCAGAGCTGTTTGACTGATTGGAGACTGAAGACTCATTTTCACTTTCAGAAGACGAGTCATCCCCATCCAAAAACTCACACAACCCAAGTTTTTTTAATTCTTTCTTTAACAAATACCGTATTTGGTCATCGTTAAGAAGATCATTAATTGTCATCACCTTTTCGCTATCAAAACACCTTTGTTTCTGGGAAAAATCTTTGGGTCTAGCCCCCTGTTCGACACATTTATCGACAAAAGTGTCCTTTGAAATTAAACTGCTTTTACCTCTTAGGCGACGCACTTTGTTTCTTTGCAGCTCTAGTTCTTTTCTCTTATTCTCCACTTCGGCATTTCTCCTTAACCTCACTTCTTCCTCCTGCAATTGTTTTATTTCCCTCTCCATGTTTTCCATTTCGTCGTCAATATCGTCCTCTGTCAACAACACTTTATGGGGAGAAACTTGCCTATACACCGGTTGTTGTTGTTCCGTACCTCCTGAGGCTCCCTGAAGGGAAAATTCTGCATGAGGCGACGTCTTCAGTGCGTTCACGCCCAGTTCTCTAAGTTGGCTTACTTGTTCGTCATCGCTAATCTGTTCTCTTTCTATCCCTTTTCCTACCCGACCTTTAGTTTTCGGCATTTTCCACGTTGTCACTAACCAACACTAAACTTCTTTTTATTTAATATCAAATTAAATTAAATCAGTCCATATAATAAAACGACCACAGTCGGCATTTTCCACAACTACACTTCTTTCAGTCCATATAATAAAAAGACCACAGTGGAGGTCTATAAATGTGTCTCTCCAACAACTTGAGACTTATAAACAACTTTTAACAACTATTAATCAAATTAGAAGAGGCTTCTTCTGTTGTCAAATACTATTCAAACTGTTAATTTAAGGTATCTAACAAAGCAATGCCTCTATAGTTATTAGGGTTATTCGTACTGGTGGCCGAGTACTTGTGGGGTGTGGTGTTCTCCCAAAGCCCATCCACTACCCTTATAAAGACACTTAGATGAATAGGTTTTTTTTATTTTTTATAACGGGTATCTCATTTGCATATTAATGTTATTCATTCCGTAAAAGGGGGTTAATTACGGAATGAAAAGCATACTTGTGGGGTGCAACCCACAAGTTAGAAACAAAAGAAATAACCCCACAAATACACTATATTGGTACGTCCGTATTTCCTTTTTTATGCCCCCCCGGAATCTCCGATTCGGGGGGCATATAGTTTTTGGCCTGTCTGCACGTCTGTCTGTCTGTCTGCACGTCTGTCTGCACGTCTGTCTGTCCGTCTGCACAAAACAACCTTTAACCTTGACCACTACTTTTGAACCATAACAGGTACGGCTACCATATTTCACATGTGTATTTCTTGTGACATGACCTTCTGTCAGTACCAACATTTTTGACCTTGCGACCTTGACCTTTGACCTAGATGTAGTTTTTGGCCTGTCTGCACGAAAAAAACTTTAACCTTGACCACTACTTTTGAACCATAACAGGTACGGCTACCATATTTCACATGTGTATTCCTTGTGACATTACCTTTCTGTCAGTACCACTATTTTTTACCTTGCGACCTTGACCTTTGACCTAGATGTAGTTTTTGGCCTGTCTGCACGAAAACAACTTTAACCTTGACCACTTCTTTTGAACCATAACAGGTACGGCTACCATATTTCACATGTGTATTCCTTGTGACATTACCTTTCTGTCAGTACCAAAATGTTTGACCTTGCGACCTTGACCTTTGACCTAGATGTAGTTTTTGGCCTGTCTGCACGAAAACAACTTTAACCTTGACCACTTCTTTTGAACCATAACAGGTACGGCTACCATATTTCACATGTGTATTCCTTGTGACATTACCTTTCTGTCAGTACCAAAATGTTTGACCTTGCGACCTTGACCTTTGACCTAGATGTTGCCATTCTCGAAAAAAACTTTAACCTTGGCCATTACTTTTGAACCATAATAGGTACGGCTACCATATTTCACATGTGTATTCCTTGTGACATGACCTTTCTGTCAGTACCAACATTTTGACCTTGCGACCTTGACCTTTGACCTAGATGTTGCCATTCTCGAAAAAAACTTTAACCTTGGCCATTACTTTTGAACCATAACAGGTACGGCTACCATATTTCACATGTGTATTCCTTGTGACATTACCTTTCTGTCAGTACCAAAATGTTTGACCTTGCGACCTTTACCTTTGATCTAGATGTTGCCATTCTCGAAAAAAAACTTTAACATTGGCCATTACTTTTGAACCATAACAGGTACAGCTACCATATTTCACATGCGTATTCCTTGTGACATGACCTTTCTGTCAGTACCAACATTTTTTACCTTGCGACCTTGACCTTTGACCTATATGTTGCCATTCTGGAAAAATACTTTAACCTTGGCCATTACTTTTGAACCATAACAGATACGGCTACCATATTTCACCTGTGCATTCCTTGTTACATGACCTTTCTGTCAGTACCACTATTTTTTACCTTGCGACCTTGACCTTTGACCTAGATGTAGTTTTTGGCCTGTCTGCACGAAAACAACTTTAACCTTGACCACTTCTTTTGAACCATAACAGGTACGGCTACCATATTTCACATGTGTATTCCTTGTGACATTACCTTTCTGTCAGTACCAACATTTTTGACCTTGCGACCTTGACCTTTGACCTAGATGTTGCCATTCTCGAAAAAAACTTTAACCTTGGCCATTACTTTTGAACCATAACAGATACGGCTACCATATTTCACATGTGTATTCCTTGTGACATGACCTTTCTGTCAGTACCAACATTTCTGACCTTGCGACCTTGACCTTTGACCTAAATGTTGCCATTCTCGAAAAAAACCTTTAACCTTGGCCATTACTTTTGAACCATAACAGGTACAGCTACCATATTTCACATGCGTATTCCTTGTGACATGACCTTTCTGTCAGTACCAACATTTTTTACCTTGCGACCTTGACCTTTGACCTATATGTTGCCATTCTGGAAAAATACTTTAACCTTGGCCATTACTTTTGAACCATAACAGATACGGCTACCATATTTCACCTGTGCATTCCTTGTGACATGACCTTTCTGTCAGTACCACTATTTTTTACCTTGCGACCTTGACCTTTGACCTAGATGTAGTTTTTGGCCTGTCTGCACGAAAACAACTTTAACCTTGACCACTTCTTTTGAACCATAACAGGTACGGCTACCATATTTCACATGTGTATTCCTTGTGACATTACCTTTCTGTCAGTACCAAAATGTTTGACCTTGCGACCTTGACCTTTGACCTAGATGTTGCCATTCTCGAAAAAAACTTTAACCTTGGCCATTACTTTTGAACCATAATAGGTACGGCTACCATATTTCACATGTGTATTCCTTGTGACATGACCTTTCTGTCAGTACCAACATTTTTGACCTTGCGACCTTGACCTTTGACCTAGATGTTGCCATTCTCGAAAAAAACTTTAACCTTGGCCATTACTTTTGAACCATAACAGATACGGCTACCATATTTCACATGTGTATTCCTTGTGACATGACCTTTCTGTCAGTACCAACATTTCTGACCTTGCGACCTTGACCTTTGACCTAAATGTTGCCATTCTCAATAAAAACTTTAACCTTGACGACTACTTTTGAACCATAACAGGTACGGCTACCATATTTCACATGTGTATACCTTGTGACATGACCTTTCTGTCACTACCACAATGTTCACCTTGCGACCTTGACCTTTGACCTAGATGTTGCCATTCTCGAAAAAAAAACTTTAACCTTGACCACTATTTTTGAACCATAACAGGTACGGCTACCATATTTCATGTGAATATCTTGTGACATGACCTTTCTGTCAGTACCAAAATTTTTCACCTTGCGACCTTGACCTTTGACCTAGATTCTGCCATTCTCGAAAAAAAACTTTAACCTTGACCACTACTTTTGAACCATAACAGGTACGGCTACCATATTTCACATGTGTATTCCTTGTGACATGACCTTTCTGTCAGTACCAACATTTTTGACCTGGCGACCTTGACCTTTGACCTAGATGTTGCCATTGGGGGGCATCAGTGTTTCACAAACACATCTTGTTATGTATAGGTATAATAATAAATTCTGCCCACTAAGAAGGAAATTCAAAATGACCCTCCCCTGGAGTCTGTTGTTTTACATATAGAGAAACAACTTAAACAATCTTCTTGTCTAAGAGTAGAGGGCCCAGGCCTTTGATATTTGGTATCTAGCATCATCTAGTGGACCTCTACAAAGATTGTTCAAATTATAGCACTGGGGTCAAAAATGACCCCTCCCCGGGGATCACTTGTTTGACATAGATAGGGGAAAAACTTTAAAAATCTTCTTGTCTCAAAGTAGAAAGCCCAGGCCTTTGATATTTGGTATGTAGCATCATCTAGCGGACCTCTACATACATTGTTTAAATTATAAAATTGACCCCTCCCATGGGGTCACTTATTTTACATAGACTCATATAGGGAAAAAACTTAAAAAGTCTTCTTGTCTAAAAGATATTTGGTATGTAGCATCATCTAGTAGACCTCTACCAAGCTTGTTCAAATTATAGCCCTGTGTCAAAAAATACCTCATTCCGGGGGTCCCTTGTTTTACATAGACTCATAGAGGACTGAGGCCTTTGATATTGGGTATGTAGCATCATCTAGTGGACCTCTACCAAGATTGTTCAAATTATAGCCATGGGGTCAAAAATTACCCCATCCCGGGGGTCACTTGTTTTACGTAGACTCATATAGGGGGAAAACTCTAAAAATCTTCTTGTCTAAAAGTAGAGGGCCCTGGCCTTTGATATTTGGTATGTAGCATCATCTAGTTGACCTTTACCAAGATTGTTCAAATTATAGCCATGGGATTAAAAATGACTCCTCCCCGGGGGTCACTTGTTTTACATAGATAGGGAAATAAATCTTTAAAAATCTTCTTGTCTAAAAGATATTTGGTATGTAGCATCATCTAGTGGACCTCTACCAAGATTGTTCAAATTATAGCACTAGGGTCAAACATTACCCAATCTCGGGGGTTACTTGTTTTTCATAGACTCATATAGGGGAAAGAACACTGAAAACTTTTAAAGTTTGATTAAATAAGGTGAGCGTTATAGGACCATCATGGTCCTCTTGTATGAATTGATTATATCGACTTATCGACTTAATAATTTTGCACATGAAATTGTTTAATTTAATTATATTTGATACTTCTCTATTCAGCATATTGTACATTTGCCTATCAAAATGGCTACCAGGGGAAGTCAACATTGTAATTGTAGTTGCATTAAACAACACATCTTTAAAAAGTGATTAATCTGTAGTCACGCTGTAGTAATTTTATAAAATTGAACGTATGAAAAAGAAAAGTGAAAGGTGCATAACTTTTGACCAGGTTTATACTATTAATAATGAGTAATATTGTGCCGGTACCTTTTTTTTTTTAATACCGAGCCCTACAAAAGAGCCATTTTTACATTCTGAAATCCTTCTTTCACACTCAAACCCTATGTTGTTGGTACTCAAAAGAATCGTCTGTGTGAGACAATTCTTTTGAGTACCAACAACATAGGGTTTGGTAGAGCAATAAGAGAGATATCGTGGTGAAAAGACACATTTACTCCTTCTTTGTAGTTCCCTGTATAATGATCATTTGATCTTATCATTTTGTTTCTGTTTAGTACCAGGTGCTAGATGTGAAGTCCAGCATTTGACGATCTCCCAGGACGTAGTGTACAGTATTCATGGAACCGTAGTGTTGTACTGCAGTTTCGAAGATCCTAATCCCGGGCCGGACATCAACATCATCTTGCATCACAACGACAACCGGAAACCACTGGTAGCTGGACCCCCTAATTTTCCGGATGATTCCAACCAAAGATTCTCATACCAGTTTATAATTTATAACGCAAGTAGGAATGATGCAGGCAGATATAGCTGTAGTGTTGAAGGAGATCCCTCAGTTGTTTCGACTTCAATGATGGAAGTATCAGGTATAACGACAGATTATTTATTAGTTTGATTTAATTCACTTTCTAAGTGAGCCATGGTATGGTTGAATCTTTAAGGACCGTTACAATATGGGACTATTCATTCTATTGAAGACTTAATAGCATACCAGATCATTTGCTAAAAAATCTATGGTTTATTTTTCACAAGAAAAAATCGATTTACAAAAGATTTCTTTATCTTTAGTTGACGACAATCCAGCTGTAGGAGAAATTAATTCGAACCTGGAATTAAACCTTCTGAGTAGTCCGAACCCGGATGTTCGATGTTTCACAGCACACAAACCTTCCAAAGAGGCTCCAGGTTGTAAGATGAACATCAAAGGTAGTGGTAAGTCTCCACCAAGCTTACACAGGGGTTGTGAGTTCAAATCCCGGCTCGGCCAACTTTCTTTCCGACGTTTGACAAAAGCCATTGCGACATGCGTCATTCGTCTTCCACCAATGGGCTAAGTCTATGTGGAAAAGCAGCCAGTTACTTGGAAAGATTGTTATGTGGAGTACTGGTGTGAGAAAAACCAGGAAACACATGAGTAGGTGAACTGGCCGCCGTGATATGGCTGAGAAATTGTTTGACACGGCGTTAAACCCCAATCAATGAACCACCAAGCTTACTTACCGCTAAGTAATAATTAAATACTTATGGCATATTTCTTATTTCCCTAATATTTTGTAAAACGTGAATGGTGGAATGTATTTTAAAAGTAATTGACTAAGTTGACATAAATAGATACCCTGCTGAAAAATAGTAAATGTTAAGAAATGAAATATTTAGGCATTGTTATAAGGGAAACAAACATGTTGAAATATGCCTTAAAGTTTTTAAATATTACTTAGAGCTAAGTAAGGTTGGGGGAATTGGACCTTGTTGTACATGTGGGTGACTGAAAGTTTGAAAAACACGAGTTATTTCTCTATTTCACGCAATGATTTGTATTTTGTCAATGTTTTTTTCAAGTTGTTAGTCTTGCAGCAGACAACTTTTTTATCATTTAGAAAGGAAATGGTCCTCTTGTTCTAATATTCTTTTCAAAGTATTCGACTCTCAAAAATAAACAGGAAAATCCCAAGTCTCTCGAAAGGGAACCTGAAGTGGCTGACTGTCTTTAACCCTTTCCCATATATAGACGCTTTCTAAAGTCTCTGTAGCAGGCAACTTTTGAAAACATTTTGACAAAAGAAGAAATTGCTCATCTTGAGCAATTTCTTCATTCGCCACAATGTATTCAACTTTATTTAACGATTAAAGTTATATCTATAGAGGTTTACCATATTTTTAACCAGATGTTTCTAAAGTCCTCTGCTGCATATTTGTCATATGTGGGAAAGGGTTAACAACATATTCACGTTATTTGCAAGAGATGGCGGTGTTAGAGAGCACGGTTCTTAGGTCAACCCTTTTGTTAGGACATTTTTAGGGGCAGATATTCAGCCCTAATCCCGAAATCTGAAACAATTAAACTTTTCCTTAGAAATCTAGGCAGAAATATGGAAAATCTGGATAAACCCTTTCCCACATACAATAAATCTGCAGCATAATTATTGTATGATTATTGAATAGAGTTGAAATCATTGTGGCAAATGGAGAAATTGCCCATTATTGGCATTTTCTCGTTTGCCACTATTAATTTAAAGGTCGTCTGCTGCTGAGGTGTCCTAAAGCGTATGTATGTTAACATTAATGATAGTATTATTATTTTAACATAAAAACATTTTTCTATTTTTAAAAGTGGTCCGCTGCAGATGCGTCAAACTGCCTCTGCAGTTAATAAAGGGTTACACAAAATACAAGTACATTAAGCGCCTTTAATTAAACGCTTTCCATGAATTAGAAAACATTGTACAAAAATTAGACTTGCAATTTTCATGATGATACAATATTTTCCATGAATAAATTTTCGAAGCAGAAGACTGAAAATATATCTGAGGAAGACTGAAAATATATCTGCGGAAAATATGTACGAGGTAAAGAGTTCGCAGGAATTTTCTTTTTACAGAAACGGATGTTAATTACAATGAGTTTGTGATAGTCTCAGCTGATGCCTTGCTGTATTACAAAACACTAGAGAAGGCCGTAGAAAAGCAAGTGACATTTAACATGGCAAAACCGTTGATAGGTATTGTATTCATAATCTTATATAAACATCTTATACAGTACTCTTTTTTTAAAATCTCATTATTGAAATAGAGATAGTCATAACCTATTCTTAAAGAGTATTCCCACATAAATCAAATCTGATGCAGACGACTTTTCAAACATCTAGAAAAAGATATGGAACATCTCTACAGATGGAAGTATAATTATTGAATAGAGTTGAAATAATTTGTCCCAAAGATTTCAAAAGTCGTCCATTGTAGATGCATGTTGTAATGAGTTTACACATTATTTTTCTTGAGGTGCTATTTTTATGCCATCCAAAGCTGATTGCATCTGAATACGTCGCATTTAATTGAAAATCCAAACAATGCTTTGTCTTGAAAATATGCCAGCAAGAACATTTTGAGAAAAAAAGATATGATAGTTGTAAACATTGTGTAAAAGAAGATATTATCTATTTAGAGCAGTTTTTCAAAAGTCAATGACTGTTAAATCATTGCAAAGTGTTGAAAAAAACCTGTAGTAAATGGTGAAAATGTTTTCAAATATCATCTGCTCTAAAGCTGTCAACATGCGTCTGTATATGAGACAGGATTAAAAGTTTACAGTATCAGGAATAAGCTTTCAACTTTCTTTAACAATTCATACTTTCTCTTACAAGGTTTGAAGGTGATATGGAATGATGAATACGTTACTTTTGTTTTGTCGGGGGACACCAATCATCTCTCAGTCATGAGGTTAAGCTGTTCCTATGCACACAACACTATCCCGTTAGATGTTACAAAGGAAGATTCGGAGACCAGCGACAAGACAACATTCATATGTAATAGGAATGAAACCATGTCGGATATATATGTCCTCGTACAATGGAAAGAGGAGATCCTGTATGACAAGAAAGTGACAGAAACAGGGCACACATCAGGTAGAGTCCATTCCTTTTGTCGTTGTCAATTCACAGGCATCCGAGTTTTTATTTGAGAAAAAAAAGAAAGAAAAACCCATACAATACCTCGTTAAGATACTACAAATTCTCTTTCTATATGGTCCCTTATGCTGTAATAATTATAATCGTAATGTTAATTCGAGGAAACCCACACAAGAGAGTGTTACTATAAATAGCATCTCTATATTGTAATATATAAAAAATAATTATTATTATACTATACAAACCATATAGAGGCTCTTATACTAACACGGTCCTTGGTGGAAATTTTCTCATACGAAATAATTACGATTATTATTATTATAGCATATGGACAATGTGTAGTCTCTTAACGATGTTTTGTGTGTTTTCCCCCTTTTTACTCAAATGAAATCTCGGACACCTGTGTTCAATTTATCCCTTTCCCATCAGACGATTATTGAGTTCTTTCAAAAACTAAAATTATTATATTACGTCAAATCAACATCTTATTTTCTTCAATTTGCACGATACATTGTCAAAAACAGAGCGATTTTTCATCTTTTCCCTCAACATTTTTTAACTTTGTATCATAGTCATACTTCAATTGTTTACAGTTGTAACAATGTTTTCCGTATGTATTTCTAAGATGTATACCTCTTAAACTATCATATCAGGTAAACAGTTAATGTAAATGTTATTCATTTATATTTTAGGTTTCGGAAATTCTCAAGTAGCTGTGATACTTATTGTTGCTAGTGTAATGTCGAAATGGCTAGCTAGGACGTTGTGATATAGAGTAATTAGATAGGTAAGTCTGGTTGAAAGTCTCTCTCCCCGAGATCTCAATCCATTTTTGATCCAGTCACAAATTGTGTTAATTATAATATAGTCCTCAATACTTTCTCGTTAATTTATAGGGGGCTTTTCCCTGTGGATACCTAACTATTTGGAAGGTGACAATTTGATTATCAGATCTAAAGGATCATACAACAAATCTGCATCAGTCAACTTTGAAAACGCTAAGTAAAAAACATGGAAACTCTCTATAAATGAACGAAGAATTATTAAATAAAGTTGAGCACTTTGTGGCAAAGGGTGAAATTGTTCTTCAAGAGCAATTTCTTCTTTTGCCACGAAGTCGTCTGCTGCAGATGCGTCAGAAGGCATTTGTACGTAGAGAAAGATTAACCAACAGTTGCCGAAAAAGTCTTCATGAGCAGTGATGCAGGAAACTCAAACTTAGATTATTTAAGAGAGTTGGTAAAGATCTGCTGGCGCATCTATGTCATCTTATCTTGAAATATTCTGATTAGTGACTACAAACATTGGGACACCAGATAAAATTGCCTGCAGGTGCTGGTTGTTCTGGATCTACACTAGTCACAAATGCTCTTTGGTTGGTATACTTGTTTATAGCTCACCTAAGCGTAAAGTGTTCATGTCGTCGTCGTCGTAGTCCGTCTTTTCACATTACTTACAAACGACTTCTCCTCCTAAACCAATTAACCAAATTCAAAATAATTTTATAGGAATGTTCCTTGGGTGGATTTCTTTCATACTTGTTCAAAGAATTATATTCCATGCAGAACTTTGGTTGCCACGGCAAAAAAACAGGGGAAATCAACCAAAACTTAAAAAATCTTCATGTCTGAAAATAGAAGGCCCATGCCTTTGATATTCGGTATGTAGCTTCATCATCTAGTGAACCTCTACCAAGATTGTTCAAATTATAGCCTTTGGGGTCAAAAATGACCCCTCCCCTGGGGTAATTGTTTTACAAAGACTCATATAGAGAAAAACTTAAAAAAGTATATTTTCTAAAAGTAGAGGGCCCCGGCCTTTGATATTTGGTATGTAGCATCATCTAGTGGACTTCTACCAAGATTGTTCAAATCATAGCCTTGGGGTAAAAAATTACACCATCCCGGTGGTCACCTTTTTTTACATAGACTCATATAGGGGAAAAACTTAAAAACTCTTCTTGTCTAAAAGTAGAAGGCCCAGGCCTTTGATATTTGGTATACAGCATCATCTAGTGGACCTCTACCAAGATTGTTCAAATTATAGCCCTGGGGTCAAAATGACCCATCCCCTGGGGTCTTTTGTTTTACATAGACTCATATAGAGAAAAAACCTAAAAAAATCTTCTTGTCTAAAAGTAGAAGGCCCAGGCCTTTAATATTTGGTATGCAGCATCATCTAGTGGCTCTCTACCTTGATTGTTCAAATTATGGCCCTGGGGTCAAAATAGACCCCTCCCCAGGGGTCACTTGTTTTACAAAGACTCATATAGGGAAAAAACTTAAAAAGTTACCCCCCCCCCCGCCCTGGGGGTCACTTGTTTCACATAGATTCGTATAGGGGAAAAACTTTAAAAATCTTCTTGTCTAAAACTAGAGGTCCAAGGCCTTTAATATTTGAGATGTAGCGTCATCTAGTGGACCTCTACCAAGATTGTTCAAATTATAGCCCTTGGGTCAAAAATTACCCGTCCCCGGGGGTCACTTGTTTTACATAGACTCATGAAGGGAAAAAAATTAAAAAATCATCTTGTCTAAAAGTAGAAGGCCAAGGCCTTTGATATTTGGTATGTATCATCATCTAGTGGACCCCTACCAAGAGTGTTCAAATTATAGCCCTTGGGTCACTTATTTTACATATACTCGTATAGAGAAAAACTTTAAAAATCTTGTCTAAAGGTTTAATATTTTAAATCTAACTTCATCTAGTGGACTTCTACCAAGATTGGTCAAATTATTTTAGCCCTGGTGTCAAACATGGCTCCACCCTGGGGACCACTTGTTTTACATAGACTTGTTAAGGTAAACGCTTTAAAAATATTCTTGTGCATTTGCCATGAATTTTCTTTGGGTGCCCCTCTACTAAGACTTCAAATTATTTTGATAGGATGATAAGCATGGCCACCAGAGTGGTGTGTTGCTTGTTTTCCGTATATATGTATAGACAAAGAACAATGAAAACATTTTTTAGTTTGATTAAATCAGGTGAGCGATATAGGACCATCATGGTCCTCTTGTCTTTAAATGACATCTCCTAAAGCACTGTTCGGATTTTGAACAAACTTGGCAGGAATGAATGATCCTTTTGTGGTCCTCTTTCAAACATATTCAAACAGTTTTTGTCCATTGTATATAAACTAGTACTGAGGAGCTAAATATAGATTTTATATCTGGAAACCTCAAAAAGCTTGTTGTCCAAAAGTACAGATATATATATATATATATATCCTTATATGCTTAAAAACACTTTAAAAATCATCTTGTCCTCAGAAGCTTGCCCATTTTGTAAATAACTGCACAAATTTTTCTTTGGTGACCATTATATAAGATTTAAAATAAATCATTTCCAAAAATAAAAACTAGATTTGAAATGTGTACCTTGGGTGACCAGCTACCAATATTATGCAAATTATTCCCATTCAATACGTCAGTTGTCGGTGCACGATTTATGTATGTATATATTGTTAAAACTATAGAAATATATTTGTTCAAAAGTAATAACCCGATATGAAATTAGTTTGGCATATTTATTTATTTGGTGATCCTCTACCAAGAGTTTTCAAAT
Organism: Serripes groenlandicus; assembly: GCA_031761405.1. NCBI lineage: Eukaryota > Metazoa > Mollusca > Bivalvia > Cardiida > Cardiidae > Serripes > Serripes groenlandicus. Next base: position 169,783 of record JASEVX010000175.1, read on the forward strand.
CATGTTGATCCATTAAAGAATATGGCCTCCAAGGGGTGGGGCTCATTTTTGCTATTTTCCTTTTTTCACCATGAACACACTTTTGTGATTTTCAAAGATACAACAACAAAATATTCGGACCATGTGTACAGTTTTGCATAAAGCTTTCATAATATGCCTTTGATCATTCTAAACACAATCTTTTGAATATTTCCTTGAGCTTAAGTATATTGATACTCAGGTGGGCGATTTAAGGCCTAGCTTGGTTCTTTCTAGATCACCCGAGCCAAAGGCTCAAGGTGATCTATTCTGATAACTATCTGTCCGTCGTCCGTCTGTCGTTAACTTTTAGCTGTAAACATCATCTCCTCCTAAACCGCAGGAACAATTTCAACAAAAAATCACAGGAATGTTACTTTGGTGGTCCTCTTTCAAAATTGTTCAAAGATTTAAATTCCACTGAGAACTTTAGTTGCTGCGGCATCAGAAAGGGGGCAAAATGTCCAAACTTTAAAAATCTTCTCATAATTTGGTAGAAATGTTCCTTGGGTGACCCTCTACAAAAACTGCTCAAGCCATACTAATTGGTCGAAAAACATGGCAGTCAGGCGGCATTTAAAAAGGGCCAAAATGACAAAATTTCAGTTTGTGAAATTGCTTGTCTGATTTTAAGAAAATTGAATATGAAACTTTCTTGAGTGATCCTCTACTAAATGTGTTCAAGCTGTATTAATTAGTTACAAAATCATTGAGAACTATGGTTGCTGCGGCATCAGAATGGGGGCAAAATGTCCAAATTTTAAAAATCTTCTCCTCTGAATCTACTTGTCATATTCCAATATAATTTGGTATAAATGCTCCTTGGGTGACCCTCTAGAAAACATGTTCAAGTCATACTGATTGGTTGAAAAATATGGCAGTTAGGCGGCATCAGATAAGGGGCAAAATGACAAAAATTGGAAATTCCATTTTTTTTAAAGTGCTTGTCTAATTTCATGAAAATAGAAAAGAAACCTTACTTCAGTGATCCTGTACTTAATTTGTTACAAGCTGTATTGATTGGTTACATAATCATAGCAACCAGGCATCATCACAAAAGGGGTAAATTGAACTTTTAACATCAAATGACAACTCCTACCACTCCACTCGACCAATTTCAACTTTACTTCACAGGAATGTACCTTTGTTAATCATCTTTCAAAATTGTTCAGAGAATTACATTCTGTGTAGAACTTTGGATGCTGCGGCATCACAAAGGGAGAAAAATACCCAAACTTTAAAATCCTTTTCCTCCATAATCTGCTTGTCCGATTCCAACATAATTTCGTAGAAAAGTTCTTTGAGTGACCCTCTACAAAAACTGTTCAAGCCATATTGATTTCGTTGAAAAACAGGGCAACAATGCGACATCAGGAAAGGCGCAAAATGACAAAACTTTATAATTCCATTCTTATTAAAGTTGTTATTAGATTTCAAGATACAAATGGTCTTTACTGAGAAGCCATTGTACTATTTCTTTAACAGTGTCCTCTCCTTGCAGGTTCATTTGTGCTCCTGATCAAAGTCTGGTGATCGATTTAGGTCCATCGTGGCCCTCTTGTTCTTTTCACAAATTGTTTGCCATATTGGGGATCACACTGTGTTCTCCGTTTGTTCCTGAAACCTTTAACTATTTCCCACCTACAACACATCTGTAGAAGACAACTGAACGCATCTAGATAAATAATAAGAACAAATATCTATGAAGGAAAGTATAAGTTGTTGTAAGTGTGGCAAAAGGGTAATTGCTCATGATGAGAAATTTATTTTTGCCACAATGGTTTCAAATGTCATCTGTACACTTGGCTAATTTCGCAACTTAATTTAACAAGACTGTCCCTCTGGCGGTCTGCTTTAAAAATAGTTAAACTCATTCAGTCATATGTTTAACCCAGTTTTCTGCGGCGGCATCAGAATGGGGGTTACATGTAAAAACAATAAAATTATTCTTATCTGAATTTGCTGGTCCAATTTCAAGATAGATATATTCAAGGTAATTTGGCCTAAATACTACTAAGCAAAATGACTCTGGTGAGTGCTACATGGCTCTCTTGATTATCAATGTTAACCAATTACTTCACACTGACAACATTTGACGCCTGCTGTTGCAGACGACATTTGAAAACATTGCAATAAAATGTGAAATTGCTCAAAACGAGCAATTTCACCTATAATTGCAATATTTTCAACGCGTAGTCAAAAGGTTACTTCCAGTTTTCAAGATGTTTCAGCTTGTTCATCTGTTGATTGTAAAGTAGACAACATTTAAAATATCTTGTGAAGCACTGGGTTAAGCTCGGTTGTGAAATAAAGTTATTTAAATGTTCCGTTTCACAGTTTTTTTCAGGTCATTTAATATTTCAGGGGTAGATATATCACAGAGAAGACTGATACTGGCATTACAGTTCGTTCAAGAATCTCCACAGCGAAACACATTTACAATTACTTGATGTGAATGCCAGAGGCATCAGGAAATGAGTAAAAGAAATGTTGAGGTTAAAATGTTATCTCTTAATCCAATGAAATAATATCAACCAAACTTAAAAGACATGTTCCTGTAGGTTGTCCTCTTTGAAATGGTTCAAAAATTTGATGCATTTTTACAATTGTTCCTTACTGATAAATGATTGTGTAAATGACCTGTTGGACTTGCAACGTGAAAATGGGGTTGATATACATTTTCGTGATTTATCAAGTACAAGTGTGACTCAAGTACAGGATAGCTTGGTACATGTTATAGATGGATTAAATTGAGTAGTTAAAAAATGCATCATGTTATGGAGTTATGGTGGACGAAAGTTGTGACATACGTGTTGAAAAAAAGTTGGAAATCTATCTTAGATTTGTGAGTAGAAAATCGGAAGATATTGAAACAAAATTCTTGTGTAATGCCTCTGTGCGAGATGGAAAGGCTGACACCGTGACAAGTGAAATCATCAGTACCATTAAAAGTGTTGGTATAAGTGTTGTGGATTTAGTAGGTCTTGGTAGTGATGGGGCCAGTGTAATGATGGGACGCATAAATGGTGTTGGCAAAAAGTTAAGTGCAGATGCCCCAGCTCTTGTCCACATTCATTGTTTGGCCCATAGAGTTTCATTGGCTTCTAGTGATGTAGCCGTGAACTTTCCTTACCTCCAAGAAGTGAAGAGTGTAATGCTCAGTGTATATAAATATTTCAAGTATTCGGCTGTTAGATATAACAAACTAAGGGAACTTCAAACCATCTTTGACGAACCTTCATTGAAACTTAAGGAACCGACACACATTAGATGGCTTTCCATTTATAGTGCCATATCTACAATATGTAAGATATATCAGAGTTTGGTTAGTTGTTTGGAAGAAGAGGTATAATTCAGAAAATGCCCCAAAGCAAAAGGTATCTTAAAGCACTTTAAGAATTATAAATTTGTTGGTGTTTTTGGTGTGTTAAGAATACTGAGTTTAAAATTGCAGGAAGAGAAAGTCTATTTTGTGACAATTACCAATCTCATTGATTTGACCGTTGGACAACTTGGGGCATTCAGATTGTATGTTGGTGGTGAGGTTTTCAAAGGCTTTCTTCATAGTTTACATGAGACTGAAGGGAAATTTGTTTTCAATGGAACTGAACTAATTTATGTAGACAGGGATGTTGTCAAGTTTATGTCATGTTTTATAGAGAAGATAGAAAAAAATACTGCAAAGACTGGCACAATCTGACAGAACCAGGGATTTTCTTAAGGGGTTGTGTACTCTATTTGACGCCTCCATTGTGAGAGAACTAGACCGTTCTTATTTGTCCCAGCATATTGAAAATGTTGAATTGCACTATAGCTCTGGAGAGTCTTCTTATATGGAACCTGGCAAACTTAAGCTTGAATGGTCTGTTTTGCGTTCTTTATTGCTAGGTTCATATAGGAAGTTCAATACTATGCAAGTATGTAAGGCAATTATTTTCAAACATGCTGATGATTTGCCTTTTTTTTTTGCAAAACTTTCAGAGGCAGTCCTGTGCATTTGTGTGACATCCGTAGCATGTGAACGTGGCTTTAGTCTTCAGAATAAACTGAAAACTAAAGCCAGATCATATCTATCCTCTGAAAGTTTGGAAAAACTTATGAACATTTTTGTTGGCCCAGAAACTTCTTCCGTTCCATTTGTTCCAGCTGTACAACACTGGAACAAATGTAAAAGAAGAAGATATGTTTCTCTTATCAAAAGCAAAAAACCTAAATTAAATTGAAAACATGACATGGTTAGTTGGAACTGAAGGATCCTTAAACATATGACTGTATCATAATCAATGTATGCACTTAATGTTTTTTTCATTTTGAAAATGTGCTATGTATTTTTATTTTATTGTATAAAAGTAATAAATAAAGAAAGCATTCCTCTTATTATTGGATGACAATCCATACTTTTCCCTATTTGCTTGTTAACGACAAATAACAAATTCCTAGAATTATGACAAAAGTTCCTAAAATTTTGACCTGGAATTGGCCCCAAATGTGATAAGCTATCTAATTTGCAGTTCGTTACCCCTCTTCGTCAAAATTTCACATTCATAAGCATTAGCATTTGCTACTATACTAGAACTCAGGTGATCGATTTAGGGCCATCTTGTTTTAATTAATTAAAACATTATGACAAATGGAGAAGTTGCTCATAATTTTCAATAACTTCACTTTCACTTAGATATTTTACAGAAGTTGTCTGCTGCAGATTTGTTGTATGTGGGAAACGGTAAATTTAACCAACCCTACTTACATTCCAACCAAATAGTTCTTATAACTTTGGAAGTGACAAATCATTTACATTACGTTAATAGCATCTTTTAGTTCATGCCTTAGTGTTCAACCAATTAAGTGTGCGTATGTGTATACGTGTTCAATTTCTGTAAATGTTGTTTTGTATTTAAACCCTTTCCCTCAAATAGACGTTTTCTGATGCCTCTGCAGCAGACGCTTTTTGAAAACATAGTGACAAAAGACGAAATTGCTCTAAACGAGCAATTTCTCCTTTTGCCACATTGTTTTCCACTTTTAGTCACAGGTTATACATTCAATTATAGAGGTTTTCTATTATTTTGACAAAATATGTTCAAAGTCGTCTGCTGCAGAATTGTTGTTCTCTGAATAACAATCAATTACATTATTCTTTTTTATTCAGATATTTTCATATAATTGAAGATCAAATGATTCTTGTTTAGTTTGAACTTATTTATCTTACATATATTGCTAAACAAGCTTTGAGCTCATATTAGCATCTGACAGGTGCAAATAATTTCAAGATACTGTTGGATACATCAGGGACACTATATTACATAGTGATATAGTGTCCCTGGATACATGGAAGTATGGATGCGATAACTCTCTCTCTAAAAAGATCACTTGATTCTGTAACATAATTCTGTATACTATATCGCTGATATATGCGAGGCCAACTCCCAGAAAGGACCAGTATTTGAACTCTAGTTGAGTTGGAGACACTTTAAGCGAATCAGATATTTCCAGTACCCGGACAACAATTTCAAAACCCCAACATCTAGATAAAAAGTCCAGCATTTTAACCACACACACATTTCCAATTGGACGTGTCCAGATAAAGCATATCAGAGGATTGGTAAAAAAGACAAGTCAAGCAGAATAGCTTCAGTGGGTAAACAGATACAAACTATATAGTGGTATACACACAATAGGTTGTTTTGCTTCCCCCTCTTTTCAAGTTAGTTTTTGATGGCTTCATACACAATGGTTGTTACTATGGCTTGCAACATGATGTCGTTAACCCTTTCCCAAATACAACAAATATGCTCGTTTTGAGCAATTTCCTCTTTTGCAACGATCTTTTCAAAGGTCGTCTGCTGCAGAGGCGTCAGAAAGCGTCTGTATATTGGAAATGGTTAAATCCGTTTTACATGAAGTCCAAGCGTGAGCATTAAAAAAATCAATCCAAATAGCAATCAAGTTATCAGTAAATAAGCCCTTTTCCTCTTTTATTTGTAGGAATTCACTACATTTATCAATAGATATTTTCAAAAGTTGCCTGCTGCAGATTTGTCCCATGTGGGAATGGATGAATGCAGACAAGCTAAACATTTAGTTTAAATGTATTTTATGATAAATAAAATGATTTATGTCATCGCGGTGTATCACAATTAATAGATTCAATACAAACTATTTAGTTGATATGCGTTGTCAAAAGTCATAAGAAGAAACGACACCTTCATTTAGGTCACATCAATCAGGAAAACGATTAACGCTTTTCTCTGGAAACTACTTGTTACCAATAAACAATCAGCAAGCAGCTATCACGCGTCTCTTCAGTGTGTGGAATATTTCGATCGACGGAGTTCCTTTGATAATCGAAGATAAATATTGTTTATTCTAATTTGCAAGTTTACCTGGTGAATAACAAGTACTTTAGTTTCAACATTACTTTCACTTTCATTTTAATGAAAAGCAGTTCACAACTAAATACTTGTTTGAGGAATCGAATAAAAAAGAAAGCTTAACCCTTTCCCACATACTGACACCTCTGCAGTTAACACAACATAAAACAGACGACTTTTGAAAACATTGTGGAAAAATGGTGAAATTGCAATTTCTCTATTTGCAACAATACTTTCAACTCTATCCAATAATTACACTTTCCTTAAAGAGATATTTCCAATGTTTGGTATGTATGTTTTCAAAGTTATCTACTGCAGACTTGTTGAACGTTGGAAAGGATTAACTGTACCCAATACGATATGTTTAAGATATTTCTATATCAAAGGAAAACTAGGTAACATCTATTAGGCTGATGTGAGTTGAAAACATTATTAGAAAGGATATTTTTCAAGTTGAGCGATTTTTCCACAATGTTTACAAGTGCTCATTAGGATTAATTTCTCGTTTTGCCACAATGTTTTCAACTTTATTCAATAATTGTTCTTGAATTTTCAAAAAGTTTTGATATGTTAAGCTATATGTTGTTGTCAAAGTCGTCTGCTTTAGATATGTTGTATGTGGGATAGGGCCAAAGAAGAGGCTGTGCTCTGTGAAATCCAACCATATGACATTTGCAAACAGTGTTGGATCAGACCAACAACCTGCACGTCCAATCTGATCTGGCTCCTCACCGTCTGCCAAAATATTAAAGGCATCAAAAAAAATCTAGTCTAATTTTGTTCATTTGTGGCATCAGATTGTGCATGGACTTGGAGGCGGATCTTTATCTCCTCTTGTTATCAGTCTGATTCAGTTGCATTTTTCCATTATTGATTAAATGGTGTTTAACGCCGTTTTCAACAGTTTTAGGTCATATCACAGTGGTCAGTTCACCTACCAATGTATTTCCTGGCTTTCTTACGCCAGTAATCCACAGCTGGCTGTTTACCTACGGTTGGACTGTTGGCCCATTGGTGGAAGACGAATGGCGCTCGTCACATTGGATTTCCTGAAGCACAGCTCAAATTCGTGAATTTGAGTAATTATCTATTCCATATGTAATATCAATCAAACTTGTTTTAGGCAGCCATCTAGGGGACGATAGAAAATTGGCCGTTGAAGACAGGTGGCTGTTAAATACGAGTCAAATACCTAACCCTTTCCCAGATACGACAAACCTGTAGCAGACGACTTTGACAACATCTCCATAAAAGAGCTTTATTGTTAAATAAAGTTGAAAACATTTTGGCTAAAGGAGAAATTGCTCATCATCAGCAGTTTCACCTTTGGCCACGATGTTTTCAAAAGACGTCTGCTGCTATTGCGTCAAAATGCGTCTGCAGGTGGGAAAGGGTTAATTGTTTTAGCAGACGAATGATCAATTATCGACATTCAGTCCCAAATAACGTGTGTCATAACAGATACATAATATCAAGAATGTATGTCTAAATATCTGAGTAAGCTACTTGGTCATAAAGCATACACTGCTGCTGTAACTTTCCCAAAGCTTACATAATATGTGTTAATAATTGAATGATCACATCCGTAAATTTCCTAAAACAGAATATATCCAGAACCTTGAACTAACTGTCAAATACGATTCACAAACCAAGTGAAGAAAGTCTTTGCAATTTGCATAGATCAAGATCAACCAGTAAATTGGCAATAGTTGATACTATTCTAAACCAAAACTGCTTAAAAAGGGCGTAGTAGGGCGTAGTAGTTTAAAGATTAAATCCTAACAATAATCACAACAAAGCAGAGAAACACAAAGCTTGAACACTCAGGCTGTTTAAGCTGGAACAAACATATTAACGACATTATACATTAAAGGTTAACATTTGACAGCATTTGATATTTCAGGAGATGTGTACAAAAGTACTTTATCTCCTGTTTTTGTGGCGATTGGTTTGACAATCGCCACAATGCTAACAGAAACAACAACAACGAAAAATATTTACATAGTCGGTTTTGAACAATCGGTTGATATTTTTTTTCCTTACTGCAAACTAATTTACTCACATCCGTTATAGTTCCATCATTGATGCAGAGACGTGATTAATAATAATTATGTCAGTGCTACTTTGGTACCTGATTGTTACAAATATTTGAGTTTTATCGAGACATTATCTACATAGAGTTAAAATATGTAAATATTATCTTCGTCATGATTTGGCAGATAATAAATATCATTGCGCGTTCTGCCTTGCAAATAACGGCAACTCTGATGATACTCAAATCTGGAAATTCCAAAAGGTTCTATAAATAGCTCGCGAGACCAAAAACCAGAAGAGCTTGTAAATCTCAATATTATAAACGCTTTATTTTGTAGTTGTTTAAATATATGAAAGCGTCTAGATGATAAGACTGGTTTACAAAGGTTTAAAGGACACACGATGTCAGTGTGTACACACGTTATGTATACACGTCTGCACGTTCTAGAGTCAATTAGCAATCAATGCTGACAGTGTAGCCTAATTTAGTTTGGAGATCGAGCATTATAATATATGCCTATATTTTTATAAATTGAACAGTTAGGCAAATAGTGAAATTGTGCTTTTGGAGCATGTTTTGTGTTTGTTTTTGCACTCACATTATTCGAAGCAGTTTAACAACCTCAGAGACATATACATACACTGTGTTTATATGTCTCTGACAACCCTCAATCATGCAATGTGAAGGGACTAAATTGAACAGACCTGTTTAATATCGGACATCATTGAAACAAACACCAAACTAATGGATACTGTTTTCTCTCCTTTATTGATAATTTAGTCATTTCTAAAGTGTAAAATATATTTTATCTCAATATGGCCTAGCGACCTGGTGATAAACATGTGATTACCCGAACAATTTAGATTACAAATAGCCATTCTAAAGAGCGAAAACGGTAGTCTATCGAATACCAACTGGATTTCTCATAACTTTGGAATGGCCTAATTTTGAACACATCATGACCAAATTCAGAACGTAACTAAATAATCACCAAGACAACATTCTGGCAAACTAACATTATTATACTGTCAAAAGATGCAGGGTTGATACATTCTCAAATATACCCGCACCAGAGTCATCGCAAGCTCTACACCGATATACTGCTTGTTACTTTGCAGGATTTTCCATACGATCGCCACTACAGTGCCATTGGCGCTTTTATTTATATATAGAGAGAGAGTTGATGTATTGGAAAAAAATTGCTCTTTTCTCATTTTCCCACAGGGTTTTTGAAGTCCTCTGCTGCTTAGGAGCCAAAATGTTGTCTGTATCAGGTAATTGCAACATAATAATTCATTGATACAGTGCATGGTCATCTTAACAATTTCCCATTTGAAGACGCATGTGGAGTCATTTGCACAAATGGCTTTTGAAAAAATTGTGGCAAAAGGAGAATTTGGTCACCATGAGCAAATTAACCCTTTGACAATGATTTCAATTAGCTATAATAAATATACACTCAATGATAGTGATTTTCCATATATTTTATCAGATGTTTTCGAAGTCACCTTGCTGTAGGTGTTATGTACTTGGTAAAGGGTAAAGGTCATCTAAAGCACAGAATTAAGTAACAACAAATGGTAAACGAATGAAAGTTTTGGATCAATGTTTTGATATATTCCCTCCTACTAAACAACACCACAAACTTATAGCCTTGTATTGGCAAACCCCCTTTTTATAACTGAACTATAACTACTTCTTTTTTTGGCAACGCTACCATGTAACAAACAATAATTTAAGAAGGAAATACGTGAGAAAGTTCCAACAAATCCGTTAACTTTTAACATGACAGTCTGTACTTCAGTGCAGGACAATCTTGATGAACGCCTATCTATTCTCAATGAAACAATTTCAAATACAACCGAAACACTTTTGATCTACTCGTTGGCATTGTCCTCAAAAGCATAAAAATCCTCCCTGTCTACTTCCTCTTTGACCTTGACCTCTTGCGACTCCTCCTTTTTGACCTTGACATCTTATGACTCCTCCAAGTTCACATTGACCTCTTGTGACTCCTCCTTTTTTACTTAAATCTCATCAGCAGCATCTTCAAAATCATCTTTGTCACTATCATCTTCATCTTCTGAAGTTTCATTTGTTTTTTCACACTCATCGTCGTTCTCTACCGTTCCATTTGGGTTTTCACTCACATCTTCATTTTCTACGGTTCCATTTGTTTCGTTTTTCTAAGGAACATATATGTGGCCTGTCATTGAGCAATGACCTAAAATGTGACAACACAGGTTATGAAGCATATCTTTCAATACCAACCCAGGGGAAATGTGTTTAAAACTTAAAACTACTCTTTAAATCAAAAATATTTGGGGGTATAGAACAATATTTCAGAGTTCTAGATAAGGGGCATTTTCATGTTCCTTATTTAACATTCAAATCATATGTTGTGGGTACTCAAAAGAATCGTTGAGTTATAAGAAAAATATTGTGGGGAGAAGACCTGTTCACTCCCTCTTATCTAGTCCTCTTCAAGAGTGTACGATGGAACCTGCTGAGCACATATAAAGTGACCATGTGACGGACAGATACATGATTGAGAAGAGATTCATTATAGTCACTGCTGCAAAAGCAAGATATTCAAAAATGTTAAACATGAATACAGGGTTCTAAATGAAACAGCTCATACTAATTCCTCGTCAAGGACAAATCGATTCTGGTAATTGGTTCGATTAAATCAATATATTAGAATGATCATATGTTTGAGACCTCGTGACTCAACTGTATATACTGTATTCAATTGCATGGATTGATTGCCGCTTTTCCAACCAAAAATCCAACCAAAAATCAGACGACAAGTCCACATATCTATGTGTATCCTTGCTTTGTCACATTAGTCTTTTTAAGCAAGTGTTTGCTTTTCCACATCGGCAGTAAGCCCATTGGTGGAAGATAGATGAACCCTTGTGTCATTGACTTTTGTCAAATGTCGGAAAGAATGTTGGCCAAGCACGGGTTCAAACTCACAACCCATCGATTCACAAGTGTCTGGAAAACAGGAAACAAGTGTCTGTACTGAAAAGGTAAGTCTAAACCTAAAATAAAGAAGATCGGAAGTGAATGCCCTCCCTACGTTTTATTTGCAGTACAAAAGAAAGCATTAATAAAACAAACTGGATTAAGTTGAACTATAAGACACAGTTCTAATTTACATCAAGGTACAATGGACACATTGAAACAGGTAGCACCATATTTAACTGTTAACCTGATACAGACAAATTATTTTACAACTTCTGAAAACAGTGTGAAAAAAAGGAGAAATTGCATCAAAATGAGAAATTTCTCATTTAATCCACAATCTCTTCAACTTCTACTTCTACCGCTGACTGACCACTGTCATCATATTGACTATACTGTCACTTGTTATGTGTGCGCATGAAACTTAACAAATTTTGAAAAAGGGTTTGCTGTACATAATTACAGGATGAGGATTAAAGCATAGGATACAATTTAGATTGTAGTCAGCAGTCTCTTGAATGAAACAAGACTGCTGGCTGAGGTCACTGAGTAGGGCAGGGCGTTCCAATCCCTAATTGTTTTTGGATAGAATGATTCTTTCCTTGTCGTGGTGTTACTTGACGGGATCTGGAAAGAGTTTATGTTCATATTTCGTGACATTCTGTCTGGTGGTATGAGTTTGTGTCCTGCGGTGATGTTGACTTCCATGTTATTGATCTTGTACAACAAGGTAAGCCTTGCATTTTTCTTTCTATCTTCTAATGGTTTCCAATTTAGTTGTTGTAGCATGTCACTAACGGAGGAACTGTTTCTGTAAAGTTAGTAACATATCTAGCTGCTCTTCTTTGAACCATCTCTATTTTGTGTTTGTCTTTATGAAGGTGTGGGTTCCATACAGCACTAGCAAACTCCACTGTTGGTTTAACGAGGGAAATGTAGGCTTTTTCTTTGATGTTGTTATTTGAAATGTTGAGGTTTCTTTTCAGGAATCCAATTGTTGGCTTTTTGACAGATTTTTGATATGTGCGTTACCCATTTTAGGTCTGATGATATCGTTACGCCTAGGTATTTTGCAGATTTTACTTGTTCCATGGAGGGTGTAGTTGTTTGTTATTGGCGTTTTCTTCTTTGTGATAGAAAGGACCTGGCATTTATCAGGATGGAATGTTATCATCCACTTTTCTTCCCAGGTTGCCAGTTTATCCAGATCTTCTTGTAGTGTACTATTTTGTGATGTTAATGTGATGTATGCGATGGTGTCGTCTGCAAAGAACCTCACAGTTGATTTAATGTCTTCTGGCATGTCGTTTATATAGAAGGGAAAGAGACTAGGTCCTAGAACAGATCCTTGTGGAACTCCATACTCTACATCGATTTGATCAGATGTGTCACCTTCTACCAGAACCTGCTGTGTTCTCTCGGATAGGAAGCTCTTTAGCCAGTTGTTTGTTTTCCCTTTTATTCCATAGTGTTGTAGCTTATGCATTAGGAGGCTGTGGCTGACCTTGTCGAACGCCTAGGAAAAATCCATGATGAGATTGCTTGGAATCATCAAGGTTTTTTGTGATGTCATCTATGAATTCTATCAGTTGTGTTTCACATGATAGTTTCTTTCTAAATCCGTGTTGTAGATCGTAGAGGATGTTGTTTTTATCTGCATGGCACATGATGTGGCTGGTAACTATGTGCTCCATAATTTTGCAACATATACAAGTTAGTGATATTGGTCTGTAGTTGATTGGATCAAACTTTTTTCCTTTTCTTAAAGACTGGACATACATTCGCTGTTTTCCAGGGTGATGGTATGATACCGGTGTCATATGATCTTTTAAAGATGAGCTGTAGTATTGGGGCTATTTCTTCGGCCATTTCTTTTAGGATCCGAGGTGAGATGTTATAAGGACCTGAGGCTCTATGTGGATTTAAACCAAGTAGTAGTTAGCTTAATGCCTTCTAGTGTAATGTTGATATCGGGTGCTGTTTTATATTGGCCAGACATGGTGCATATTGTCTTGAATTCTGCTTCATTGGGGTCTTCTTTTTCAGCGAATGCTTGTTAAAACTGTGCATTTAGGATATTTGTTTTGTCTACTGGGTCATCGTGTAGTAAGCCGGCTGATTTTAGTGGTGGGATGCTGCTCCTATCAGAACGTTTGTGCTTGATATAAGTCCAAAACCGTTTCATACAGTCTGAACTTTTGTCTGATTGACTTTCTGGTGTTACTATGCTTTCTATATACTTCCAGTATGCCTTTCTAATTTCTCTCTGTGTTCTGCTTTTCAGTTCTTTGAATGCAGTGGTATCTCTTTTATCTCCAGATATGTTCTTTTTCTTATATGCCTTGTCCCTTCTTTTTATCAGCCTTCGTAAAGGCTCTATGTGGATTTAAACCAAGTAGTAGTTAGCTTAATGCCTTCTAGTGTAATGTTGATATCGGGTGCTGTTTTATATTGGCCAGACATGGTGCATATTGTCTTGAATTCTGCTTCATTGGGGTCTTCTTTTTCAGCGAATGCTTGTTAAAACTGTGCATTTAGGATATTTGTTTTGTCTACTGGGTCATCGTGTAGTAAGCCGGCTGATTTTAGTGGTGGGATGCTGCTCCTATCAGAACGTTTGTGCTTGATATAAGTCCAAAACCGTTTCATACAGTCTGAACTTTTGTCTGATTGACTTTCTGGTGTTACTATGCTTTCTATATACCTCCAGTATGCCTTTCTAATTTCTCTCTGTGTTCTGCTTTTCAGTTCTTTGAATGCAGTGGTATCTCTTTTATCTCCAGATATTTTCTTTTTCTTATATGCCTTGTCCCTTCTTTTTATCAGCCTTCGTAAAGGCTCTATGTGGATTTAAACCAAGTAGTAGTTAGCTTAATGCCTTCTAGTGTAATGTTGATATCGGGTGCTGTTTTATATTGGCCAGACATGGTGCATATTGTCTTGAATTCTGCTTCATTGGGGTCTTCTTTTTCAGCGAATGCTTGTTAAAACTGTGCATTTAGGATATTTGTTTTGTCTACTGGGTCATCGTGTAGTAAGCCGGCTGATTTTAGTGGTGGGATGCTGCTCCTATCAGAACGTTTGTGCTTGATATAAGTCCAAAACCGTTTCATACAGTCTGAACTTTTGTCTGATTGACTTTCTGGTGTTACTATGCTTTCTATATACTTCCAGTATGCCTTTCTAATTTCTCTCTGTGTTCTGCTTTTCAGTTCTTTGAATGCAGTGGTATCTCTTTTATCTCCAGATATTTTCTTTTTCTTATATGCCTTGTCCCTTCTTTTTATCAGCCTTCGTAAATCTGTTGTTATCCATGGACAACCATCTTTTATTCTAGCTGTTGTGTGTGGTATGTTTTTGTTAATGCTTTCTTCTAGTGATGTGGCAAATTTGTTCCATAGTTTATTTGCAGGGGAGTTATCATCATATAGAGCTTTGACAGATGTTTTGATAGTATGGAGATCCTTTACAAGTCTTATCAGAGAAATCCAATCCAGATCATTATGTTTTCTTTTTTGTTGTGAAAACCGGCTTTAATAAGATCATATCTGTTTCATTGAAGTATGAAAACGACATATCGCTGACCAACGTATCCGGAAATACGTCTACGTTTTTATGCTAATTTTATCTGAAGATATTTCGATTTTTAATATTAATAGCACTATTTAATGAATCTGAACATTTGAAGTGGACAAAAACTTTTATTCCAACATCTTACCTTACTGTTTAGCGTTCGAAAAAAGCTCATTCAACTCTTTCTTTAAAAACGACATTCATAAATCAAAATCGTAATGTCTTGACACCGTGCTGCGATTGGCTGTTTATAAATAGGTCACTTCATCGCTTAATCCTTTAGTTTAAATTTCCACTTTCCTTAATTACTCTTTACTCTTTGTCAACAGTTTGACATTATACACAAGCACAATACACGCGAAGAATCGGTTTCAGTTATTTTACCTGTGTAGCATGTACCGAGGTGATCCAGTCAGTCATGCAGACAATTATTAATTTTTGGGATAGGGGCTTTTCGCCCCTATCCCATTCCTAGCCATCCTCGGTACCCAGGCTATTCATAAAGTATATGATACCCTGGGCAAATTGGCTAGCGAAACTTCGTAAAGCATGCACCACGATTTCCTCCGTAACTACACTGTAATTTTCGAATCGCATGAGGTTTGTGTCATGCGGCCAATCAAGCGACTGCATTTCATGATTTATTCATAAGTACGAGATTTGTACAGCCAATTTGCCCAGGGTATGAATAGCCTGGGTACCGAGGATGATTCCTAGCCTACTTTCAAAAAGTCGACTTACGGCTGCAACCGAGCCACACAATTGCATTCCTCCGCGAAAATCGATTTTGCAATGATTTCATTGGTTCGATGTGGCCAAGAGTTAGGAAGACTGTAAACAATCTTGTTATTACATAATTCGTCCAAAGAGAGAGCGTCCTACTGTGTATACATGCCATCACAGAATTGTACTAACAGTCTCACAGCTACGGGGGATTTTTTGGTAAAACAGGGCGTTTTGTGTTGAATATTCTCATATGTCGCTGGAAAATATATATTTCCATCATTTCGTTTGTCTGTCTGTCAGTATGTCGACCCAACTAGGAAATAGAAATTCAATCTACAAATTAGAGATTAGTTAATTTCAACATACACACGAGTTATAACCGCAAGGTCATTATTTATTTTATAAGTGAGGCGCTTCTAGCGATTTGGGGACTTAAATTATAATGTATTTGCTTTTGCGTAAATTGAAGACTCAACGTCCGTCAACATGTAATCTAGTCCTAGATGTATCTGTTGACAAATACACTATAAATGTAGTCTAAATAGGTTTTTCCCAATTAACCTTGTACGGTCCCGTTTCGGAGATTCAATTAAACTTCAAATTCATTACAAATACCATAACATGTTAACCCTTTCCTAAGGACAGACGTGTTTTGACGCATCGAACCAGTCTTCTGTAATCAATACTTTATGCGTTGTCCCTGTCTGTAAAGCTTGGAGGTATTATCCGGCGTTCGGCAGGCTGTCTGCCTGAATGTGCATTCGTCCGTCATGGTTTGCATTTATTGTTCAAAATGTTGTTTCTGTTTGGCAGATTCATTTCAAAATAACACTTATACCGTGTGATCAGGAGAATGGCAAAATACTAGGTACATAAATCTGGTCTGCTCAATTTAGTAATCTCCATTTTTCCTTATTTAGTTCAGCCATTGTTTTAATTAATTTCCATTGTATACATTTCAAACTTGGTTTGTAGGTAACTTATGACCTACAGATGTGCAGTGCACCATTACCATAACTTTAGCATGCTGTGTTTTGAGTGTGTATATTTTTGTCTTTTCATATTCTCACTTATTATCTTGCATGCAGCACGTGCGTTCCATGAAATGCTCTTGTTCGTTAATGAGTGCTTCACCAAACTGTGTACTTTGTCCGGAGAAAAGGGTCAAACTTTGATAAATTAGGTATTGGTTATTGGCAGGGAATCTGTGTTGTTTCAGACATTTTTTGTTTTGGTTTGTTTAAAGGTCGATGATTCATTGTTTCAACAATGTTTGTCCATATTAACTATGCCATATCTTTCCAACTTACATATGCCCCTATACTATCAGCGCTTTCAGCACTTTGATTCATCTCTGAGTAGACCACTAATTTTATGAAATATGTCCTATTTTTCATACCGATTTATTTTAGGAGCCACAGCTTGAGTCGCTATTTGTTATAGCCATTTTTATTTTCATTTGATCGCCAATGGTCCTGCTTAAACATGATATAATATGTAAGGTTTCGAAAACATTGTTTGACAAGTAGCAATTTATCTTCAATGTCTCGAGGTTTTCTACTTCTAAGAAAACATTCCTATTTAAATGTTTCCAATTTTAATAATCTGTATGAGGTTTTAAATATACTATACTCTGTAGTTTACCACCCTTGATTATAGGAATATTTCAATTTACGCAGTGGTCATTAATATGTAAGGGTAAACTGAGCTTTCCCTGACTCTACAGTTTAGATTTTTATCATCAACTCTTATATATCAGGTTGGTGAGACCACTGGCAGAATGACAGGTACCAACACCACATACGCCATTTGTGGAGCCATCAGATGTTTAGGGTAGACCGGTAGAGCATCTGCCTGGAGCGTGGACCAGGGTTCAACCCCAGGTTGAGTCGTACAAAAACATAAAGAGGGGAAGAAATGGCTTCTCACCTTGGCGCTCGGGGTTTGTGTTATGCATCATGACTGGTGTTGGGATAAATAATATCGCTATTACTGTTAAAATACCGGGAAAACATCATGGAGTTACTGGAAAACTGTTGAAAGCAGAGTAAACCATGATTAACCCTTAAAACTAGGGATGGGAACGAGTACCAATATTAGTACTCGGGTACTCGTGAATTCTTCCGATGGAGTACTCGGGTACTCGCAGATAATCGCAATGTATTGATGCGTTCATCAAACGTCTTGCCTCTCGGAATAATATTGCCCCCGTGCACTAAATTTGAATCGTTTCTATAAGAACAAACATGCGTTTGTTTTCACCTCTACATTTAATATTTGATATTTGAAGAAAAACTAGTTGTTTTATTTTAAAACAAAATAATTCAACAAATACATTCAGAATTTGCATTGGCGAAAACATTGAAACGTGCGGTTGTATATCTCTTTAAAGTCGCAAAATTAAAGCAAGTCAAACGGTGAAAGGAAGACAAGAATGATAAACAATACGTTTAATAAAAGAATATCTTCATCATCAATGATAATAAGGAATATAAATCAACAATCTGAATGTTTTTTGTTCTTTCTGATTTCGATTTTACCGGTGTCCGTAATATTTGCACTACATAGCATGCATTTAACTGACTTGTCGTCTGCTGTGCGTTTGAAATGTTTCCAGACGGCGGATTTAGCACGAGGCATGGTTATAAATTTGCTGTTTTCCTTTCGTTCGAATAGATACGAATGATAGAGGATGGTTCTAATGATTTAACGAACAATTACTCAAACAATTGCAACAGTGCATATTGATTTGTATTTCTTACAACTATCCAATTAAAACGTGTTGACAATTGAAAACACTATTACGACGAAGGTGTGAAAACCGACGGCCCTCCATGTTTGACATGTTGTTTGACATATGGTTGCTAATTGACTGGAGATTATATTCATATCGCTGACTACCTGTTTTGTCACATTGTTCGTAGTTGACTCTTGAACAAAACAACAAATAAAAAGGATTAAGAACCATCTTCAGACGAAAAGGTGTTAGCTGTTTGTTTAATTTACCTTCACCGCTTATTTACCGACTTCTTTAGTAACTCACTAAGAAAAACAGATTCAATACATTTTAAGTTTATAAATGGAAGATAAATAATCGAGTACTCGAATACCTATTTTGATAACCGGTACTCGGTCCCATCCCTACTTAAAACATTTAACAATCATCAGCAAAAATATTGAAAATCTATAAATGAATTATGATTATTGAAAATCCTTTTTGGCTCGTCTGTTTTTGAAGAAAGGAAGTTGAGCTATTGTGATGCCCTTGGCGTCGTCATCTCAAAACTTAAACCTTAAATCATAACTCAAAAACAGTTACACATACATTGTATGCTAATGAAACGTTGTACACATGCTCCTAGAAACCGTATGCATGTCTATACCTAGTCACATAACTCTTGCTTTGATTATTATTCATTTATGTCTCTTTAGAAATTAATGGAAAAACAGATGAGCATTCGCTCTGTGGCGCTTTTTTTGTTTAGCTTTTTTGATAATCATTTGTACATCATCATTGTCAATGTCTTTAAACCACTAGCCATTGCAGCTAAATTTCAAAGGAATGTTCATTTGGTAGTCTTGTTTTAAAATTATTTCAAGAATAACAATTAA
Source organism: Serripes groenlandicus (assembly GCA_031761405.1). Taxonomy (NCBI): domain Eukaryota; kingdom Metazoa; phylum Mollusca; class Bivalvia; order Cardiida; family Cardiidae; genus Serripes; species Serripes groenlandicus. Next base: position 189,088 of record JASEVX010000175.1, read on the forward strand.
TTAACAACTCTACTAAAATTGTTCAAGCCATATTATTTGGTTTTTGCGTTTCCCAGATCACTTGACATGTTGTTAGATCACCTGAGCCAAAGGCTCAAGGTGATCTATTCTGATCGCTCTCTGTCGGTCGTTAACTTTTAGCTTTTAACATCATTTCCTCCTTAATCATAGGACCAATTTCAACAAAACTCCACAGGAACGTTTCTTTGGTGGCCTTATTTCAATGTTTATTCAACGATATAAATTCCATCGAGAACGTTGGTTGCTGCGGCATCAGAAAGGGGGAAAATTGTTCAAACTTTAAATATCCTCTCCTCTGAATCTGCTTTTTAAATTCCAAAATAATTTGGTATAAATGTTCCTAGGGCGACCCTCTACAACATTTCTTCAATCCATACTGATTAGTTGAAAAACATGGCATTCTGGGGGCATCAGAAAAGTGGCAAATTTACAAAATTTGAAAATAATTTTCTTGAAAGTGCTTATCTGAACTTAAGTAAATTGAATAGGAATCTTACTTCAGTCATCCTCTACTTAATTTGTTCAAGCCGTATTGATTGGTTACCAAATCATAGCAACCAGGCATCATCACAAAAGGGGTTAATTGAACTTTTAGCTACAAATGACTACTACCAATTTCAACTTAACTTCACAGGAATGTTCCTTTGATGGTCCTCTTTCAAAATTGTTCAAAGACTTACATTATATGCAGAACTTTGGTTGCTGCGGCACCAGAAAGTGATTCCCTCTACAAAAACTGTTCAAGTCATATTGATTTCGTTGAAAAAAACAGGGCAGCATGGCGGCATCAGCAAAGGCGCAAAATGACAATATTTTATAATTACATTCTTATTTAAGTTCTTTTTAGATTTCAAGATACAAATGGCCTTGAGTGATACGCCATTTTACTATTTCTTTAACAGTGTCCACTCCTTGCAGTTTCATTTGCACTCCTGGTCAAATTTTCCCAGATATTTGCTACTAATTTACTATCACTCGGGTGATCGATTTAGGGCCATCTTGGCCCTCTTGTTTCACATTCAGATCCATTTTGGTTCATCCTCAGTAGACACATTTGAACATGAGGGCCAAAATGATAACAAACCAAATCGCCTACGACATTTTTGGATTATGGCCATAGAAATGACAAAACATTTGCGAAAATTAGCACTGCTCTTTAAGTCGAACAGTTTTCACCCGATCTTCACCAAACTTAGTGACCCAAAGAACCTTTGGATTATGGCCCTTGAATTATCAAAACGTGTGTCCAAATAGGCATTGCCTGATTTTTAACATCAACTAACTTGTCTGTTGGAAAAGGCTATCAGCAGGGCTCTACAAATTATCTTTTGACAAGATACATTTATTTGTCCGGTCAAACTTGGCAGGAGTAGTCGATATAGTTGTCGCTCACTGTCCGTCCGTTAAATGTTTACTGCCTCGGGTAGAGCGTCCGCCGTAAGAGGTCGGAGGTTCCATCCCTAACCGGGTCCTACCAGACTCCTAGATATAATTGAAAGCGGCGAAAAATACAAACAAACAAACAAAACTATTACTATTCGAAGCTGCTTTTGTTGTCACACTGTCTCAGCGAATGTGGTCCTGATTTGTAAAAAGGTTTTGATTAACAATCAAGACCCACACCAGACGAGCTTTGATGACATGTGATAGCTCTTGTTTTGGTAATATAACTTCTTATCTTCCAATGATAGTTGGAGGGTAGATAGACAAACACGCAAAGATCAAGTATTCTAATCAGGATTATTTCCCTTTGACTAAACAAATTTTGTGGTTTCTGCTATTTTTCTTAGTCCTTAAATGCTATGAATCAGTCTGTTTGCGGTAAGGCGGGTATTAGCATAAACAGTGGGTTATAACCGCCCATAATAATGAGTGCATTTTGATTACCGAAAACCCATGAATGCTTAGGGGCGCCGCGGTAACCGATGTGCTTGGATCCGTATCAAGCTCCATCCGGAGTTTAATATTCACTACGGACAAAGCCGATGATCGTATTTCATTGGTTACTTGTAAAATGACGTATCATATTCGAGTTTGGTTCCTGTCTCAGTATTATAATGAGGAATCCGAGTGGTTAGCTTTGGGGATTAAACATCGGAATCGATCCCTACTTGTGGCCGTCATGGTGGAGTGAACTTGTTTTCCCGGAAGACTTATAAAAATGGTAATAATGGCTGCCTTCCTTTGCGCTCAGGGTTGCGGGGTTAGCATTTTGACTGACTAACTGACTAGTGTCAGAATGAATGGACCAGTAGTACTGGTAACTTACCCAGGAAACCCTGTGATATAACTGAAACAATGTTGAAGATGGCCTAATACACCAATCCATCAATCAATTGTTTGCCCGGGAACATAAAAAAGTGTTATGTGAACGTGGTGTCAATTAAATAGTGTTGAAATCGGCGTGAAAATCCAAATAGAACTGATTATCTAAGGAGAGAGAAACTTTATCAATAAATTAAATCCAACAGGATTAAATGGCTGAGAAAAAGAAGTACAACAACAGTTTGCTTTTCGTCATATCTGAACACCGGTTACGAAGACGATGCTCTTATTCATAGCCCGAAAATGTTGTATCTCATGTCTCGGCGGTGTAGTCGTACGAGCATCTGGCTTGTGAATAGGGGACAAGGGTGCTTGACCAAATTAGGTCGTACCAAATACCTTTCAAAAAGTACACTTCGCGCAAAGGGTTGATGTATTGCATTGCGACTGACACATCATGTTACATCATTCAAACAAACACAACTATGGTTAAATTGTAACTAGTCCATGCACTACTTAACCCAGACGCATTTTGACACATTTTTAGCAGACGACCCTTCGAATACATTGTGGCAAAAAGAGAAATTGTTTTCAATTTTATTCTATTATTTAACGTTCATGTTTAGAATTTTACAAAAGTTCAGCCAACATATGTTTTATGTCATGCTGCACGTGTGTACTAGATGGTTTGTTTTGTTGGCGACAGTTCTCGTATTCGTGATCCCTGGGTAAACAATTCAGTACTAGGCTAGGAAATGTGCCTTGCCCAAGAGCACTCCACCATTAATACAGCGTCGCGACTGGGGATCGGAACCGGGTCCAAAACGCCGACGCTAACCACTCGGCTACGTCGGATTCCTGTGTCCTATATGGAAGAGGTTTTACAACCAGGCTGTGTATTCAGAGTTAGCTTTAAAAAAAATGCAGTCGGGTGTGCGGACGTTTAAAGCTGTAAGATTGTTGATTCAGCTATGTAGCAACCTAATAACAACTGTTCTGTAAGATAAATCTCGAGTACACCACAGGGACGTGCTCCTCTAAAAATAAATATGATGCATACATATCAAACGTTGTTATTTATGCATAGGGTCATTTTTATTTTTAGAGGCGCACGTCCCTGTGAGTACACTCTGTGGGAAAGAAAGCAAACTAGGTTCGACCCCCGGTTTGATTATACCAAAAATATTTAAAAACGGTTGTAATGCCTTGCGTTGCTGGCGCTCAGGGATGTAGGGATGGCATTGAGACTGCTGTATTCGTATCGGCTTAAACCGACAGATCTGGTAACTTATCCAGTAATCGGGATAAACCTATAATACTATTGAAAGAGGCGTACACACTATTCAACTAAAAACTGAATATATGTGGGATTCTAACGTTGGCTACATGTAACTAATTTACAAAAGTAAGGACGTTCATTGAGGTCACATTTATAAGAGCGCTTAAACCTACCGTAGAGTAATTATTACATATGAATAGTATTAAAAAAGTTTAACATAATTGAGCCGTTCCACGAGAAAATCGACATTGTTGACTCCGCGTAAAGTACCGAGCCGGATCAGTCTAAGCATGCCGCGCAGGCTAACACGGGCAGACAAGTTTCGTCTCCTGTGGATTTTCGGTTTCAGGAATCATTATTCTATCCCCCTGAGACGGAATGTTTCGACACGGATCAGCCTGCGCATGCTGATCTGGGTCGATACATTACGCAGAGTCCATAATGTTGGTTTTGTCGTGATAAGATCTGTTTACAAAAGTTCCTTGAACCCTTTTGGTGCTGTGTTTCAACAGTTTCTCGAAACCTGCTAAGACTTGGTATCGAACAGTGTAGAACCTGATCAGACTTGGAGGATACGCAGGCGGATGTGGTTCTACATTGGCCGTTAATGCCTGAAGGTTGGTTTTGGCAGTCCGCTACTCAATTTATTATCAAAATGTCCCAGTTTAATCTTTTCAAGGGGTATAGTTATCAGACCTTTGAAATATCAAGGACAAGGCACTATATTGGAAAATAGGCGTTTTTCCTTTTCCAGGTACAACACAATGTGCAGCAAACACATTTGAAAACATCTAGGTTAAATATTGAACAGTTCTATAAATGAAAGCATAATTATTGAATAGAGTTGAAAACAGTCTGACAACAGGAGAAGTTGCTCTTTATGAGCAATTTCTTTTTTTGTCACACCGTTTTCCAAAGTCGTCTGCAGCAGATGTATGTACTAGTATATGTGGGAAAAGGGTTAACTGATAATTTCAAACAAACAAAAAACGATCTTATATATAAACATGTGGGCACACGAATTTCAATTGTGATAATTGAGCCGTCCCGCGAGAAAACCAACATTATGGCCTCTGCGTAATGTATCGACCCAGTTCAGTCCGCGCAGACTGATCCGGGCCGACACATTCCGTCTCAGGGGGATAGAGGTATATATAATGATTCCTGACACAGAAAATCCACATGAGGCGAAAAGTATCTATCCAGGTAAGCCTGCGCGGCATGCTTAGGCTGATCCGGGTCGATACTTTACGCAGAGTCCACAATGTTGGTTTTAACGTATTGAGTGAAATGTAAATTTATTGACATAGCATGTTTATCGGTTTCCCCAATTGCTTTCTCTATCATGAGATTTCCAAACAATAATTTGAAATGAAATGATTGTTTTGTTGTTTTTCTACAAAAGGTTATGATATGGTATTCGGGGAAAGTTCTGTCCATGCGTAGAATATTAGGTGAACTGGTTTATTGATGAAACTGAAATGCCGATAGTTGAAAACGGCATTAAACACTAATCAATCACCAGGATAAGGGTGAATGATAGTGGTGATTCGCTTCACTATATACTTTGTTTTTATTGGAGTTTTACGCCGTTTTCAACCTCATTTCAGTTATATTACGGCGACATTTCACTTATTCATGCTCCCTGGGTAAACAAACAAGTACTAGGCAAGGAAATGTGCCTTGTCGAAGGGCAATCCCACCATGATTGATGTGGATTTAAAGCCGTTTTCGACAATTGTTCAGTCATATCACAGCGGCCAGTTCACCTAACCATGTTTCCTGGTTTTCTCACACCAGTACTCCACATAATAGTCTTTCCAAGCAACTGGCTGCTTTTCCAAATAGACTGTTACCCCATTGGTGGAAGACGTATGCCGATTGTCGCATTTACTTTTATCAAGGGTCGGAAAGAATGTTGGCCGAGTTGTATCCCCTGGATTAACAGCCCTCTCCCAACCATGACCGCCGCTACTGGTCGCCAGGTTTCAAATCCCCGACGCTTACCACTAGGCCACGGTGGATTCCTTATGGCTACACTAACTAATGCTTCAAACGTCGTATTTCTCTACTATATTGACCGGTCCTTAGGTTCCATGGTGCAGAGAATATTTTATTTACTGGCGAACATATATTCAGAAATCCGCCGTGGCCGAGTGGTTAGCCGATCGGTAAGCATTGGTTTACACAGGGATCATGAATAAGTGAACTGTTGTCGGTGTATAACTGAAATAATGTTGAAAATGGTTTTAAACCCCATAAACATTTGGATTCGATTTGTGATATTTTTAAAAATAAAAACACAGAGTATGACAGACAATACAAATCTGTTGAAAACGCGCATATCTTGTTGTAGTGTTTGTCAACAGAAACAAAACAAAAACTTGAGATTGAAAAAAAAAACAATAATGTCCTTGAAAATTAAAAAACAAAAATTAAGCATGTCGGTTAACATCATAGAACTAACATCTGTTTAACCTTTCCCTATTTCAACAAATCTGCAGCAGACGAGTTCAAAAATATTGAGAAAAAAACCTATAAATGACAGGAGAATGTTTGAATAGAGTTGAAAACATTATGGCCAACGGAGAATAGCTCATGATGGGCAATTTCTCATTTTACCACAATGTTTTCAATATTCGTCTGCTGTAGATGCGTCAAAGGGATTCTTTATGTGGGATAATGTTAAACACCATTTTTTGGTAGACTTGCGCATGCGCAGAGGCTGCCATAGTCTTAGTGAGTTTGAAGTCACGTGATGTATATGCCCTTCACCACCAACAATTAAGTGCAATTTTTGGTTTGACTAATTTACGAATGCTCACAAAAGCAAACATAGAATAACGAAAAAAAATCCGATTATTCAAGCTTATAATAGAAAATAACAAGTCTTGTAAGTGTAAATATCATATTTAAAGTGTACACAATTATTTAGATATCACTACGCCAATATAGCACTGCACCGCGCAATTACCCTTTGTAAATTGTAACCCTTTTTTCCCTCTCGGCAGAGATGTAAACATCCACTCGCCCGCTAGCATAAGCGAGTGGAATGAAGGATCGGCTAGTACGAAATTCTAGGCGCTAGTCCATACATATTCGTTCATGTCCTTATTCATAAAGATAGTATGCATTGCTAAGCCTTTTCTTTCTCTTTCTCTCAGTCCATCTATTCCTTCCACAACGATTTGCATTTTGGATAGGTGCTTTCGACAAGGTCCGCGTCTAAAGAAACAAATTTCATCAAATGATTTGAGCGCTTTAAATCACTTGTTTATAAAGCGTTTAGAATACTTTGATTATAATAGGCAGAACGAATAACGAATAAATCTTGCAAGAAATCGATCATTTCTTTCGGCCAAAATCAGGTAAATGACCCGCGGATATTGGTTGTTACAACATAACTGATTCATCCTTTTATTCTAAATTTGTATTATACAGTTCAAAATTAGATTTTGACAGTTTGTTCGTTATGATTTTGACGCGATTCAAGATTTTGACGCGATTATTTCGTTCATAGAGTTGATTACTAACAGATGACTAAGTTGATGATGGAAAGAACATTAATAAGTTAAGTTAAGCTAAAACATGCACAGGCAGGCGAGTGTTTCATTAGGATAAGTGCAACACTCAATTCCCAATCCTGCTTGCCCTTTAACAAATCACAACCCACCCCACAATATAAAAACTCTGCAGCAGACGAATTAAAAAAAATCTGAGCAAAGATACAGAAAATCACATTTATTGGAAGAGTAATCATTGAATATAGTTGAAAACATTGTTGCAAAAGGAGAAAGCTTGTTATGAGCAATTTCTTCTTCTGCATCAATGTTTTCAAAAGTCGTCGGCTGCAATTACGTATGCAAGTGGGAAAGGTTTAAATAAGAAACACTTTTTCAAATGATAGTCAGTTGGCTATTCTAGTATATAATGTCCGTCTTAAATAATAATGACAAAACTTTCAAAAAACAGAAAAAGATTTTTTACAATTTAATTGAAAACATATTTAATCAAAGTTGGGAAAGTTGTCCCTTTCCGTGCTTTTTTTATGAGAGTTCAAATCACAAGCAAAACTTATGGGACAGAGTTGACAAATAACACATTGACACAATTTCAGATTTAGGCTTTGTTTCTGTCAAACTGCTGAAGAAGACAACACTGAGACACACATTTTGATTAAAAGTTTATTTAAAAAAAGGAATAATTTTATTTATGATAAACAACATTACAATGATGGTGTAGAAAATACATGTCAACAATACATTTTTCAATTTGTACATTCATTGCACAGACCAAATCTTAGCAAGTTTGAAATTATGGACCTCTCGGCACATTTTTTTCTCAATTCATTACTTCTTGGCAGGATTTTACTGCTAAAATTGATGATTTATTTTTATTTTTGGCCGGATTGCTCTAGCAATTCCGGTCTATAGATTGGCGATGTCTGTCTCTCCGTCTGTCTGTTCGTCAACATTTTGGTTAAAGTTTCAGGTTGAGGCAAAATATCAGCACTGGAAAGGGTTACACACTTGAAACTTTGCCTGAAGGTAACCGGTAAAATAAATATTCATATATGCACTTCTGTATCTCTTCTTAAACGATCGCAATTCTACCTTCAGTACTTTGTACTTTGATGTTATGTAAGATATTGTTTTAATCTTTAACTGAACCGGGTACATTTCATACAAACGTCTCTCATTCAATTTATTTGTTTTCCTGACATTTGATGCCTTTTGCAGACGCGGTTTGGGCGATTTGGGTGTCTTAATTTCTGTTCGGATGGGTTTCATTTAAAGTTATATTTGTGAACAACGCAATAGGGGCTACACTTCTAGCTTCATCAAAAGACGCAATACTGGAGTTGATATAGTCGGACAGTGAAGGTTCATGTGAAACAGTGCGGTAACACAGGCTCGCCCGAGTCTTCAATGTACGCATATGCATTAACCCTTTCCCATATACAACTTTGTAGCATACAGAAGTTATGTGGAACATACCTATACATGTTGGTTTTTTTGTATGTGGGAAAGGGTTGAAAACATATTGGCAAAAACTTGAAAAATCTCCACAAATGGGAGTTTAATCATTAAATAGAGTTAAAAACATTGTGGCAAAAGGGGAAGTTGCTTATCATGAGCAATTTCTCCTTTGGCCACAATGTTTTCAAAAGTCGTCTGCTGCAAATGCATTGGAATAAGTCTGCAAGTGGGAAATGGATAACTGAAATACTTTTGAAAGTGGCATTTAACACTGTTCAAACAAACAGAATACATGTATCTAAGTTATTTATAGCTCTCTGTATCTAGTGTATAATTATGTATCTTATAGTTTTGTGTAATTTCAATTCCCAATGGGTATAACGATACAAGTTCTGAAGCAAGATGTGTTACCCCTTTCCCATATACTGACATTTTCTGACGTCTCTGCAGCAGATAAGTTCATAACTTTTGAAAACAATGTGGCAAAAGGAGAATTTGCTCATCATCACCATTACCTCTTTCCCTCTTGTGGATGCCATTTACAGCAACTTTTGAACATAATTGAAAAATGAAACTTTTATTATTGAAAAAGTTTAAAACATTGTGGCAAAAGGAGAAATTTTTCATTATGAGTAAAAAAACACTTTACCACCATGTTTTCAAGGGTCTGCTGCTGCAGAGGCATGAACATGTGTCTTTTTCTCCATTGTTTACTTAATGTCTTTGATACAATGAATTTCGAAGACCGAACTCAAGTTGTTGGGAGGTTCATTTAATGGCATTTATGGAATCAGAATCAGAATCAGAATCTTTATTTTCATTTGACTTGAACAAAATGATCATCGTCATATACATAATTATAATTATTTACATACATGTAACAAAAAGCAATTGTTTAATATATATTCATGGAATAACAAATTTGAATATTAATTGGATTATAGATAAAGATGTTGTAGGCGGAAGTAACCATAATGTGTTAATGTTTTTGATTTACAAATATTTTATAAATAGATAGACTTTTCCGTTTCTTTAATTTTCAAAAATATATCAAACCACACGCGCCTGTCAGCAAGTGTATCCTTCGTTATTTAACCGGACAGCCCCACTGACACGCAACGCGGCTATATGTGAGCTTATTTACACAAGAAGATAAAACATCAAATACCATATATTGTTCACACGCGCGCACTGAGTAGAACATGTCAGTGGGGGTGTCCGACAGAGTTAAACCGGACGTCCACCCGACATGCAATGCAAAGAATACGCGTGCATATGAACTGCCCATATATTACTATACATTTATATACATATTCAAAGATAAACATAATTTATACATATATGGATAGGGACATTTTAACTCTCCCTATGGTGACTGCCTCAAACAAGTTTGACTGTATATTCATTCATTAATTGGAAAGGGTTAATTGACCATGACTTCATGATTCGGACTACTTCACTCTAAAATTAGGTAGACAATGTAAATGTTTGTTTATCCCTTTCCCGCATATAGACTATTTCTGACGGCTCTGCAGCAGACGACTTTTGAAAACATTGTGACAAAAGAAGAAATTGCTCAAGATGAGCAATTTCTCATTTTGCCACATTGTTTTCAACCTTTTTCAGTAAATATACCCTTATTTATAGGGATTTTCCATATTTTTGTCCACATGTTACCAAAGTCTTCTGCTGCTGATTCGTTGTATGAGGGAAAGGGTTAAACCAGGCTCACCTTATATAACCTTTTCCCATATATATTTTTTTTATCTAATTATTTTATTTTATTTTAGTCTCATCCAATATACATAGTTTTACATTACACATAATTTGATACAATATATACATTATGTAATTGGCCATTCTGTAAAGAATTATAAGAGACTATCGTTTCTAAACAATATATTTACATATTAAAACTTAGATGACCATTGCTAATCCTTAGACTAAAATCTACAGTTAAAGTTTACTATAAAATACTGAAAATAAAATGAGAAATCTCTTCAAAAAAAAATCATCGAATATCAGCCCTGATCAGATCAGGAGTGAACAGATTAGCAATAATTATCTAAACATTTATGGGAAAAACAATAAATGTTGCATATATAAAAAAACATTCTTCATAAATGCCACATTAAAAGTATTCCTTTTAAAATGTTTGAAAACATTTTACTTAAAGTTTATTTAGAATATATTAGTTTTAAGACACACCATCCTGTCTTAATAGGACTCTAAATTTTTCTTAATTAATAGCCTTTCATTTAAAGCAATACTAGCTTTTAAAATATTAATCAGAAAAATTATAATAATAATATCAAGAAAGAAACATTAATTCACTTTTCATTTTGACTGGTTTTAATTTCACTTTAAAATAGCTTTCAACTTTTGATATTGGGAAAAGACAGAATGAGTGTCTCAAACTTTACTCTCTATTTTTTTTCAATATACATGTACCTTAAAATCATATTTAGTAACTCTATATTAAAAACATAGATTTAGTGGTATAAACAATTTCTTCTAATTTTAAGTATTTCTGAGCAGGATTTTGAATTTAACATTTTTTTCATCTGACAATAGGAAGCATAATTTTTCAATATCACTATATGTACTGAAACTATTGCATACACTAAATTGTATATTACAAAGCTGCAGCAGAAAACTTAGAAACTGTATTATAAAAAACGTGGAAAACCTCTAAAAATATAAGTATATCTATTGAATAAAGTTGAAAAGATAGAAAGTGCTCAGTATGAACTATTTCTCCATTGTTTTCGATAGTTTTCTACTGCAGAGGCGTCAGAAAGCGTCTGTATGTGGTAAAGGGTTAAAACCTTAATTTCTGTTCCTTGCTTTCTGAGAGGCAAAACACTTAACCCTTTCCGACAATAAACGTTGCGACAAAAGATGAAAAAAAGCTCGATTTTAGCAAATTCTACTGCAGAGGCGTCAGAAAGCGTCTGTTTGTGGGAAAGGGTTAAAACCTTAATTTCTAGTCGAAGCTTTCTGAGACGCAAAACACTTAATCCTTTCCGACAAAAAAAACGTTTCGACAAAAGGTGAAAACAAGGTTAAGTTTAGCAATTTCTACTGCAGAGGCGTCAGAAAGCGTCCGTGTGTGGTAAAGGGTTAAAACCTTAATTTCTAGTCGCGACTCATATCTATTGAGAGGCAAAACTTAACCCTTTTCCACAATTACAGACACTCTCCGACGCCTCTGGAGCAGGCGCGACTTTAGAATACATTGCGTCAATTTCTCCTTTTGCAACCATGTTTTCGACTTCATTCACTAACTGTTCTTTCAGTTAAAGTGAGTTTGCATTTTGTTTGACAGGTAGATTCCAAAGTAGTCTGCTGCAGATTTGTTGTATGTTGGAAAGGGTTAAAGAACTTCACCAGCCTCCAATATATCTCTTACTGCGAATACATTTCTTTCTTCTTTGTCTGTTTTCAACTAGTAAAGAAGTTACAACGATTTCGTGGTTTGATTAGAATACAGAATAGAAAATACAGAACAGTTTATTAGACTTTAGCATAACATAGCTAATCGTCATACAAATAATATTATCATGTGTGAGCATGCAAATACAAGTTGTGATTAATAACAAAAATGGAAATAAATGCAGAAATATCATTTACGCTCGCACGCACACGCACACGCAAAGATAGGCCATACTATTTGAAACGCGTCCCATCTATGGCGGTGAAGGGCTTTATTGGCGTTTCGGATTTACATCAATTTAAATAAATTGGCGTACAACTAGTGGAGCTATACTTGTAGTTTTTTGTAACAAAACTAAAAGGCGGACAGAGAAGACTGGTGAGAGAGGCTGTACGTTTCATCCAAGTCTTCACTGTTCGCAGGTTCATTAACCCATTTCCCTCATGTAGACTTTTTGAAAACACTGGCAAAAGAATAAATTGATCATAATGAGCAATTTATCATTTTGCCACAGTATTTTCAACTCTATCAAATGATAACACTTTTCGTCTTGTTAAGTCGTCTGCTACAGATTTGTTGTATGTGGGAAAGGGTTAAGACCCAAAATAATCAGACGCGACTCAATGTTATACTCAGCCACATTGGAACATTCAAGAAAAAAGGATTGCACAACTTGATCTAAAATTACGCATTGAGGTAACTGCTTGCGAAAGTGTAGAAAAAAGCACTACGATGGAAGGACATATATAATCCATCGAATGTTTGTTTGTTTGGAGTTTAACGCCGCTTTCAACAGCTTTGGTCATATCACGGCGGTCAGTGCACCTACCCATGTTTTCCTGGCTTTCCCACACCAGTACTTACACAACATTCTTTCGAAGCCACTGACTACTTTCTCACATAGATCAGAGGTGAAAGGCAATGGAAAACATCACCCGAAAGAATGTCGCCGCAACCGGGTATCGAACCCGTGACCTCCAGATCACGAGTCAGATACGCTACCAATTGAGCTACCCGGCCGGGTTCCATCGAATGTAGAACGCTTTTAAACATTGTGGGAGTAACAGTGTTATCATATCGAGTTGTTTATTTCATCGTTGAATCATGGAATATGCGTTGATCGTATTGACTCTATTAACTTTATTTAGAGGTAAGTCAAATTGAAAATTATTGTTTTAAATTCTAGGTTTAAAACATAGATGTGGTATTTGATAACGTGACTCGCCAACCATCTAATATAGATCTATCTATCAGTCCAGGTTTCGGTACTCGGATCCTATATTATATTTTGACTGCATCCGTTATATGCAATCATGTAACGTTGAAATATGGGGACTGTATCCTATATATACCGTCACACTTGTCTAAGCGGTCACCTGTGCTAAGAGGCTAACTTGTATTTAGCAGCCACTCGAAGGTTAAGCGAAAACACATTAATTGTCTTCTTTATTTGACTTGTATTAAGCATCCACCTGTGTTCAGCAGCCAAATGTTTACTCTCCCCTGGTTGGCTGCTTAAGACAAGTTATACTCTATTACTAAACGAGGGATCATGGTGCTCAAATTGAAGGACATCTTTAGATTAAAACCTTCTAGCGATGGCTTAGCGTGAAACGGTTGTAACTGTATGTAATTTAAGATGCAGTTACAACTGTTTCGCGATGAGCCAACGATATTTACTGTCTGTCTATGTGTTACATAGACCAAAAGGTATCTTCTCATAATATACAACTGCAAGAATTGTAGCCCTTCTAGTCGTGTACTTTTATATAATGGCCAAAAGTGAGAGGCAATAAAACTCCATTTCCCCCAATGCGGCTCATGTTGTACTTCAACCCTTTTCCAAAATCCACGAACATTGTTTCCCCAATTAATATTGTTATAAGCAATAATACTATATATAGGGGGAACAAGTTCGTGGATTTCTGGGGGCCAATAGGAAGGTCCTGTCAACGTAAGTAGTAGAAAATGGAAGGGTTAACTCTTTCCCACATACAACACATTTGCAGCAGACGACTTTCAAAAATCTAGGCAAAAAATTGATACATCTCCATAAATGAAAGCAAAATAATTGAATAGAGTTATATACGCTTTCTGACGCCTCTGCAGCAGACGACTTTTGAAAACATCGTGACAAAATGAGAATTTGCTCAAACGAGCAATTTCTCCTTTTGCCGCAATGTTTTCAACTCATTTCATTAATTAAACTTTCATTTATAGACAGTGTTTTTGCTTAAGTGATGTGGGAAAGGGTTGAGAATCCAGGTAGACAGACGCGACTTAATTTTATACTCGTCCACACTGGGACATTCGAGAACACCCTTTATAAGGTCACAATACACCAAATAAATTCCTTCTTTGTTTACATGTAAATCAACCAGCTTCAACCCTCGTTTGTCACACTTTCTAAGCGTTTCCCAGGTGGAACACCATATATCATTGAAAAGAGATACTTCTTACCTTTAAAATAATCCATAGAAAATGTGGGGTCATGTATTATGCAAGAAAGAACTCGCTCTGTGAAGATAGGGACCGTCCTTTTTACCACAATCCAGCTAGGCTTAAAATGGATTTACCCATACTCTACTTTCACTTTCACACAAGGTCAAAATACCTAAAATGATCAAATCAAACAGTTCCAGTTCATCCTCCACATATTTACAAAGAATTTACACCCATTGTCACATATCCAATGCAGTCTGGGCCAGATGTACAACCATTTCTAGGCAAACAAAGTTTTGTTTACGCACTACTTGGCGTAATTTGACCTATAAATGAAGCGATTTAAATACAAGGGGGGTACATGTATATATAGAGAATATTATGTCCCTGGCGTAAGATATGAACTTTATCTGACGAGGTTGGGAGAATTGATAATTGGCGAGCATTTGGCGAGACAATTATCCTTTCTCACAGCCGAGTCTGATAAAGTTCATGTCGAAAGTCAGGGACGTAATATTCTATTTATCTTGCATGTAAAATTATGTTTTCAGGTAAATCTACATTCATTTTAACTAGTTTTAATAAATAACATACAAAATTACAAAAGTCCGTTCCTTGAATGACCTCACCTAAAATAGAATGACGTCACGCGCGGGCATAAATCCGCGCCGTATTACATTGTGTACACACGACATACGGAAGCTAAATAGTTCCGACTTCAACTCCATATTTCTCGATTATTACTACTTAATTTGTATATCTGATGTGACATAATACCTTAAAATGGCAATATTAACTCGAATATATTATTAGTAGAAGTGTAAGTATTGCGGATTGGCCGTCGCTTCAGTACACAAGATAGGTCAACACGTATGTCAACCGCCGTGTTTTGAAAATGAATAGTTGTGTTGGATCTAAAACTCAATGTATAAAGTTAGTTCAGGCTATGGAAGTTCAAGTAAAAGTAACACTCAAAGTTTAAATACAGATGACTATATATAAGACAAGTGTGATGCTTAGGCTTAGTCGTCGTTTAGAATAAACACGTGATCAGTTCATAGGTAACCTTGTTTAAATCAGTATCGTCATATGTTTCTACCACGAGAAAGGGTTTTCGAACAGCCTCATCTATCCATGGATTCCTCTTTCATACAGCAGTTCCGACAGAAAATCATTATGCATTCGAGATATCTAGAAAATGTTTCATTTACGTACAGCTAGTGTTTAAATGATCATTCTTAAAACCAAAAGTTTCGTAACGTGTCTTCGGCATGTCTACCCACAACAGTGACGGTATCCTTTTCCAAAAATGAATGTCTCCAATCTAAACGACGACTAAGCCACGATTCGTGGTGTTCCCGAGAGGAAATCAGGCTGGAAAAACTAAAGTGGAGTTTAGCAAAGTCGCCGGTATGTGTTTTATCTTCGTAGCTTCTTTCTTTGACAACTTGCGCCGCAAAAATAAACAACATAAGCCGGTCTTTTACTGTCCAGTTTCTGATAATTACTTCCCTTTCCAGTTTTTGCAGAGATTGGTGGAAGTTTTTGACACATTTGACGTTGTTTACGGATGAATCTCTTCCGAATGCATTTAATTTTTTTTAATATGAAGCGTAAAAGAATACTTCTCTATTCAAGGTATGGGTTGAAATAATGAATTTGATATTAATCCTGTATATTTTTATAAAACTTTGCTTCGACAAACAGTGTACAGTAGAAAAATTAAACTTGAGGAAGTTAAGCAAGTTGATAACTCATTAACTGTGAACATTAACTGTGAACTGAAAAGTTCTAGATTCTAAAGTATAGACTAATATTAAATTGACTTTATTTTTAACTAAATGCTCATCCATGAATGTGAACTGTACAGTTATAAAGAACTTTTGTAATTGTTGGAGATTGATACTGTACTAAAATTTTAAGCATTCTTCAAAAAAGTAACTTTATTAAAACTTTATTAAAAGGCTTGATCTCAAATGATATGTTGGTTATCAAACATATGCATATGTATACTAGACTGAGTACTTATAGAGGTATGTAGCTAGTGTCCTCGACTACAGTCTGATTCGATTGAAGGTCATGTGTTGGAATCCCATTTAATTGGTTATACAAAGCCAACAGAAGAATCCATCGAGCATGGGTTAACTTAGCTTCAATAACTTGTTCATAGTTGATGCTAATTAAAATCAAACAAGTTTGAGCACCTGCAACGCTTGTGCTACTTTAACATGACCTAATTATAATTTATAGATTACTATGCATCTTTTCTCTGGGGTAACACGAACTGGTAACTTGAAGCCGGCATAGCTTAGTGGATAGCGCACTGGACTTTTGAATCCGAAGGTCACGGGTTCGATCCTCGGCCGGGGTGTCCTTTGGCAAGACACTATTTCTTCAGCCAGCGCTATCTATGATGATTGACATACATTGTCTCTCGTCTCCCACCACTGATTCAAGTGGGAAGGTTATCAGTTACCTGTTGAGATGGTTTCCGTGCTCCAGTACGTGGTATACAATGAACACGGATTGATTGATTGATTGGGGTTTAACGAAGTTTTTAACAATTTCTCCGTCATATCACGGCGGCCAGTTCACCTACTCATGTGTTTTTCTGGTTTTCTCACACCAGTACAACACACAACATTCTTTCCAAGCAACTGGCTGCTTTTCCTCATAGACTAACCCATTGGTGAAAGACAAATGACGCATGTCGAATTGACTTTTGTCAAATGTCGAAAAGAATGTTGGCCGAGCCGGGATTCGAACTCACGACCCCTGGATTGACAGCCCTCGTCGCTACCGACTGAGCTAATGGGGCTCGGCCAAATGAACACGGAAAGAGTGGTAAGGGTAAAACTGATTATAAAATGCGCCTTAAGAAGCTATAGCTTAGAATGGTGTTTATAAACAGTATAAACAAAGATAATCTGAAGATATAGTGGATTCCTCCCAATTTTTGGTTCGCTTAGAAAGACTAAAATATGTGTAAAGTGCATATTAGTCTAATGCATCACTATTTTAGGTTTCCCAGATGTCCTTGGTTGCATAGATGGCACCCATATCAGAATCCAAAGACCAAATGAGAATGAGGGGGATTTTGTTAACCGGAAAGGATACCATTCTTTAAATGTGCAGGTAGAATATTTTTCACAAACTACAGCTACTCAGCTTGGATACACTTAACTATTTCTCTAGCCTAATGTGACATTTGCAACAATTGAATACAAAAAGATAATGTTCAATAATATCTTCACAAAATGGTGATCTGTTTGGTGGTTTGAGCTCATTTGTAATTGCCCAAATCAGGGCTCAAGCTCCGTCAGAAATTTAAAGAGAAGTCGTACGCGCAGTAAAAATTTACGTAGATCAGATTTTCAATGTTTTGTCGTCGATTGTCAGAAAATCAACATAAAAAGGCACTTGCTCTCACACTTTCTAAATGTTTACATGATAAATTTGGTATAAATTCAATAGCCCTGTATCTTGAGCCTTGCCAAATTATTTGATTGGTCTTTCAGTTGTATTCAGAAAGACTTTTAATATTATATAAATAAAGACAAACAATAGTATAGCTTCTATTATTTTAATGCCAGTTACTTAATAATTGATCTTCATTTTTTAAAGTGAATATTATCAGGCTAATCAAATATGAAATACAAAGCTTGGAAAAATGAAGCATCCCAATGTAAATGTTCACCTTGGAATTGTTTAACTTATTAAATCATCAAAAAAGTATATTGATTGAATACTCAATCTGAATAGTATTGTGTACCAATTTATAATTATAACAAGAAACTGCTGAATATGGTAAGGCCGGATTGTTGGAAATTTGACCATGAAAATCTTTAAAACCAAGATCAAGGTCAAAGTTACCATAGAAATCAATATAACTTGTTACTGGTAACATTCAGGCTAAGTTTCAGGTGTGTACCTTTATTCATTGCTGAGTTTTTGCTTAACCATGAAATTAACAAAAATGTTGACAGACGAACAGACATGCCAATTTATAGACCGGCATGTTTGAGCAATCAGGCCAAATAAAGCAATTGGAAACAACAAACATATAAAACATGGTTGTACTTATAACACACAATTTTATGGTTTTTATTGTGCATAATTTGACAGATTTTTAATTTTTAATACTAGATGTGCTGCGATTCCAAATTTAGAATTACTAGTTGCAACGCCTCTTGGCCAGGATCTGTCCATGACAGTCGAATTTTAAGGAGTTCTGCGTTGTGCCAACAATTTGAAAATGGTAATAATTTAATAAATATTGTTATTGACAATGAAACAAATTTGCTATACAAAAACAAATTAAGAATGAAGTTTATGGCTCTGACTGTCCATTTAATTATCCAAGAGTAAACAGCCTTCAAAAACGAATGTTCCGGTAATTCAATAGTGTTTCATAACAATTAACAAAAAAACATGATGCAGGGGCATTAGAAATGGTGGATGTAAACATTTCTATATGTTGTATAAAATCTTTATTGAACAAGGGCACTACAAAGCTATAGTATAATGGGAAAATATTGAAGTTCAATTTTGACATTGACCTTTGCCCGATGACCTAGAAAATAAATAGGTTTCTAGACCTTTTTCATATAGTAACTGTATACCAAGTTTGGTCAAGGGATTTCAATGTAGTTTTCATAATATTGTTACGGACATATGAACAGCCCTGTATCTTCTTCGCAAATTTTGTTGGTAAATGGTATAATAATTTATATTGAGAAATCAAATAAGTTAGAACTATGCAAATATTACTGGCGCTTTTTCCATCACACAACTCATATTATTTACATTTTAAATGTTTCAGGTGATCATGCTGGTTTTTTATTGGGGGATTCTGGATACCCTTGCAGACATTTTCTGCTTACACCGTTTGTCAACCCCACTACAGATCCAGAAATAGCTTATAACACAGCACTGTGTAGAACCAGAGTTCTTATTGAACAAACATTTGGAATTTTGAAAAGAAGATTTCAAGTTCTTCATTTTGAGATGATAACAGCGCCCAAACTTGTTGTTATTAATATTATTGCATGTGTTGTACTACACAATATAGGTATAGTTCGTGGTGACATCATCAGAAATGATGATGATTTTGAGCCTGACAATGAAAGACCTCAAGTTGCCTTTGAAGAAGAAGATGTAAATGATGGTAACACAACCCGGAGACATATTGTTGAAAAATACTTCAGCTAGAGTATGTCTTACTAAATAACAACTTTCTTGCATATATATACTGAAAACAAAAAGTTAAGTAACTGAAAATACATGGAAACTATCAACGGGAAAATTAAAGCCACACATGTCATTATTAGTTCAATGTAAAGGGAGGTTATTTCTTTGAAGATCAAATGCATTACCAATCTAGATTATAACAGGTTTTACTAGATTTTGTTCTCTACTGTTTTCTCAACTGAATAGTTTAAATGGAACAATAAACCTTTTACTTTACAAAAAGCTGCTTTGCATAACCTTTCAGTCTTGCTAAACTTTTTGTTTTCAGTATAAGTGAAAGATTTTGGGCAGTTAATTATCAGCTTAACATGTAAAACTTGATTGAAGTGTTGTGAACAACATGTTAACACAAAAATAACAATCTATTTTAATAATATTGAACTAACAAAACAAGATATTAAGTAAAATAGGTTCCTTCGTCTAATGTGCATTTAACAATTTGACAATACCAAGCTCAAGGTTACCATAGTAATCAACAGAACTTGTTACTGGTCACGTTCAGACTACTAAGCCAATGTCTTAAAAACAAACAAAAAGTAATACTTAAAATCTTCTTTTCAAAATTCCAAATGTTAAAATCCGGTATTCATTCATTTTGCATATAGACACTTTTTGACGCCTCTGCAGCAGACGGCTTTATAAAAACATAATGACAAAGAAAAAATTGCACAAAACGTGCAATTTCTCCTTTTGCCACAATGTTTTCCACTTTTAGTCATAGGTTATCCATTCAATTGTAGAGATTTTCTATTTTTTGACAAAATATGTAAAATTGTAAAAGTAATTAAAGAACCTAAAATGTGTTGAGAATAACTTTAAACTCCCATTCAATTCAATTGACAAGAATTTGTTAAAATGTTTTTACTAAAGTTGTTCTATATTTATTCCTCTGCAGTAACAATCTCTAGACCGAATTCTTGTTTCAGTTTTTCATGATAAAACTCCCATTCAATTCAATTGACAAGAATTTGTTAAAATGTTTTTACTAAAGTTGTTCTATATTTATTCCTCTGCAGTAACAATCTCTAGACCGAATTCTTGTTTCAGTTTTTCATGATAATACACTCTTACTGTGTCTGCCATTGTTTGTAAACTGGAAAATGTTAATGTTTGTTGTTTGATAGATTTAATTTCTAAATTTAATTTTTCTATTTCCTTTTTCATTCTTTTCGTATCCGTCACCGTGTTAGTATATGTAGCATCTTTTTGGTAATGTTTTCTCTTTTTGCTTTGATCTGTAAAACATTAGTATAATCATAAGTTGTCATTTTCTATAATGGTCATATTGAATTGATAACAAGCATGATCATGTGATAAAAGTATACTCTGTAAAATAGGTTAGCAGCAACTTTTGGTTTCATCTGGAGAAGATAGTTTCTCTGAATTGTCATGCAATTTAAATTCATCACAGTTTGAATCACTTTAGCTGTCAATAAATGTGGATATTAAAGTTCATTTATACAAAAAGTAAAATAACACATGCACTATGCTATCAGAATTTTATTCATATTTCGAATTTTTATAAAATGAGCTAAAAAATTATAAAAAAATTAACTTACTACTACTATTTTTGACATCCTCGCCACAAGAACTTAAGGAGTCCTGATGTACGTCTACAAATAAATTATTTATATGATTAAAGGTGCTGTCTCACAGATGGTGAAAAGGTGAAATAAAAAATGATACCTATGTACACAATAAATATGACAAATTAAATTCTACATAAAGTCAGTGATTTTCCTTGTTTTCAATTTTTTAATCACAACATTTATAGCTTAGGCTAGCTGATACCTTGAAGATATATCAATCAATGTACATATGGCGGGTTAGCTCAGTTGGTAGAGCATGAAACTAGTACAGGAAAGGTCACTGGTTCGAGTCTCAGACTAGGCAGAACTTTTTTCATGCCATGTGACAATAGCCGTATTTCACCTAACATGCATAACTGGGATGTTTATTTTATTATTTATTTATCATTGTACATAAGTATATTTTGTTTTCAATGAAACGAAAATGAATATTTTCTTCTTCTTTTTCACTTTTGAGCTATCTGTGAGACAGCACTTTTTAAAGAAACCAGGCCTTGTATTCACCAACCATTCTTGAGAATATTCTTAGACTTGAGCTCAAGAATGAATTTTGAAAATCATAGTGATAAGTAAAATATTTCCATCAAACTTTACCAGTATGTAGAAATGGTATTAATTATGCAAATTATGTAATACAATTAACCATTACTACAATCTATTAAGAAATATATATTATCGAAAATAGGATTTTCAAGCTCAAGACTAAGAATATTCTCAAGAATTGTTGGTGAATACAAAGCCTGGTCATGATTTTTATTTTTCAATAACAATATATTTATATTAAAAGAAATTAACAACTTTTATGATGAACTTTTTAAGATCTGAAAAATCATAACATTCTACATTTCATTTTTGTTAACATACATGTGTAAAAGTATTTGCAAAGTTCATATTGCCCCAAATATTATTGTAGTTTTTTTTAAAGTTTCTGTTGGATGTTTCTTTAATATTAATTAAAATTGTGGTTAAAATATCAAATACTTGTTTTATGTTTATATTTTGCTTGTTATATAAAGGTATATGTCTCTTGAAGAGGGGACTAGATGGTAAGACTAATTTTGTTACCTCTGTTGTTATCCATTATCTTTTGTTCACTACTGGTACTTGTACTTGGAATGACCATACTTGTACGTCTTGGTGTGACCATCTCTGTGGTAGTTAAGATATCTATGCCTTAAATGTAAAAAGTTTATTATGTCTGTTATTTTTAAAATGCATAGATATTTATAAATAAAGGACATTGGTTCACAAATATGTCCATATGACAACACCAACTGTTTAAGAAAAAAAATAGTTAAAAGTGTCAACTGAACTTTGTATTTATAATACTAATTTGAAAATCGGCCCGACACTTTCTAAGAAGAAGATTTTTTAAGTTTTCACTATTTTTTTCTTTCGGTTGCCATGGAAACCAGAATTTTGAATGGATAAAAAAAAATGAATGAATTTAGTAGAGGACAATGAGAGGATGCTTCCTACAAGGTTTCAACCAAATTGGCCAAGTGGTTAGGGAGAAGAAGTTGTTTAAAGAAAAAGTTAACGCACAGACGCACACACAACGGACATTCGCCATGACATAAGCTCGACTGGCTTTCAGCCAGTGGAGCTAAAAACGAATAACTTTTTAATTTTACAGTAACAGATAATTATTTTCTCACTATAATGGTAAATTTGAATTCATTTTACCAAACAATGAACTTCTACTTGCTAACAATTTGTTTATTATTTTAAAAATGCAGATAAAAGTACTAATGCATATATGATGATTATATTTGCTCTCCTTTATACTAAGTATTAGTTTGAAATGTAATGTTCAATAATAAACCAGTGTACAATATACATCATGGTTTACAAATGACTAATAAACATGTCTTAAACTCATTTTATCAGTTGATTTCTTTCACTAAATCATGACTTTTAAGCTTCAACATTGATTTTTGTTTCCAATCGTCTATTTAATTTTTACCATTAGATTGGATTAAGTGGTATATATCAAGTGCTGATAGCATGCAACCTGGAATCGATAGGGTACAAGCTAGCTGGGTATTTTTTTCTGGAACTTACAAATAACGTCTTCCGTTTTAAACAGGATTTTGTTAAATTATAAGATACGATTATAACAGATAGATTCAAAGAGTTAAGACAATATTGTGTATTAGATTACCGTCTGTGTCTATTCCAGCAGTAAGACCAGTCATGCCTGGCTTCCCTTCCCACCTTACAGCAAGTGCCTCTTCTGCAGCAGTCATACTGGCCAGTTTTGGACCACCCCCAGTCTTCTGAAGCACCCTACGTTGGTCATCAATCTTTTCTTTGGCTAATAAATATTTTTAGATAATGTATGCAATTGTTGAATAGTCATTCAATGGCACTGTTTACCTGTTAAAGTGTTTTATTTAAACAAAAAGTGAGAATTCATTCATTAAAACAGTCTTAATAGTGTTCCACCTTGCAGGTAAACAAGCATTCTGAGAGTGTAATGCTAAAGCAATACAGTCATGTCTACTACCTTTACCAGTCCCCCACACCCCCCCCCCCCCCCCACCCCAAAAAAAAAATATATGAATGTATGTAATTTCTTACCGGATATGTCATTAAATATAAACCTTTATTTAACGAGTTTTGAATATTTTATTTAAAGAACCTTTAACATTTGTTCTCCTTTTTATTGATTTTTTTGGAGATTTTGCTTAAACCAGAAATATATTCAAAGTGTTGACAGCCAGGCGGCCAGACATCCTTAACTTGCCAATCTAAAGACCGAAATAGCTTGAGCAATCTGGCCTACAAAATGAATTGATTCATTCTGTTTAATTTTTTTTATTTTTTTTGTACATCACAGTGTGCTAAATTTATAAGTAGATACACAATACTTACATCTTTGCTTGAGGTTGAAGAATTTTTTCTTAACCTCTTCCCCAACCCTGATAGCATTACTGAAGCGACTGAAAAGGTAACAAGTACAAGAATGATAGTTTCAAACACACATGACATACGTCATATGGTATAAACAAGTTCTTACAACAAGGCTAAGTCACTCATGATGATTGCTTCCTGGATGACCAATCAACCAGTCCTCATGCCCTTGTGTGTGTTGTGAAAGACATGAAGTGACCAATCTCGACGCAGGCGGAATTAAAAACCCACAACGTTCAAATCCGTTGTCTGACACGTTGTCTGACACTCTAACACTGGACCATTCATACATATATATATATATATATAGTTCATGTATAGTGAAACACAGCAGAGAATCAATTTCATTTTATTTTTTTTGTTCTTCGAAATTATTCTGTCCTCGACAGATAGCTAAACAAACAATCAAACAATCGAAGAAGGTATTGTTTAACTTTCTTAAATGACTGTCAAATGGTAAATTACTGACATTTAACAAATTAAAAATAATTTTAAAAGGATCATGTTTTGATTTCTAAATTCTATCAAAACTGACTAAATCATAGATACCCTCTATTTCAGTTAACCTGTACAAACATATGTCTGAACTATTACTGTTATACAAAACATAATTACTATAAATCATGCATCTAAAGGTGACACACAAATTAACTGGTTTCGAAATAATCGGAGTACGAAACAATGTGGGACAAACCTCAGAAACTGCAGAAATGCAAATAAATGACCTTAAATATACCCTGAGGTAATTAAAAATAGATTTTTCTTAACATAAAAACATAACTTACACATTACAAGGGCTCTATATCCAAAGACCTAATAACACATTGTTATTAGGTCTTTCCTATAGCGAATACATTTGCATTAATCATAGTTTACCGGATGTAAATATTGAGAATGTAAGAACGATAATCCATGGTTTAACAGTTTAGAGGCGCATTGAGGGCACTGTTTTATCCGACGATAGATCTATATTATTATGTGTTGTTTATAAATATTAAATTATTTTTTAAATATTGCTTATGTTATAAGATGTATTTTAAGTAGTCTTAAATGGTTATTGATATAAATGCAATTGAAAATAAGCAAACTTACACACTGATAATATCAGCTATTTCCTCCCAAACATCAGATCGTTTACGGTTAACCGATTTAATGGCTACGCCTTAAAGATCGCCAAAAAGCACTTCTTCCCTCTCCAAAACCTCGTCAATAAGAGTTATTTCCTCGCGTTCGCTCCATCTAGCTTTTTTTGTCTTTTTTGACAAAACCGCAGGACTTCCCTCGGGGGTCTCCATGTTTGTAAACAAACAAACAGACGAGAAACTTCGTACTTCCGGATATAACGCTTATGCAATTGATAAAAAAAAATTGTCGATTCCGCACTCAAACTGAGATTGCAAAGTTGAGTCTGACTCAGTGGAGCACGAGCTCAGATACTTTTATAACCTTCGTTTGAGTTTCAAACTCCAATGAGATCGATCTCAAGCAGATTGAGATTGAGTTTGAGTTGAGCACAGAATTTGTTTAGTTTAAACTTATTTATTTTAAATCGATTGCGAAACAAGCTTTAAGCTTATATTAATCACGCTCGATGTGTGCTTCCTGGATACTTAACCAGTACTCGCGCCGATTGTGTGGAAAAATCCCAAAGTCAGGACCCGCTCATCACGGGACTCGAACCAGGGACCTTTGATGTGAGAGGCCGACGCTCTACCTCTGCACCACTGTCTTCCACGAATTTGTTTATAACCTTGGGTCCTGGGTCCGGAACTATAAAACTCGAAACGTTCTCAACTCAGAAACGTTCTCCATGCTCAGGGTCCGGAACTATAAAACTCGAAACGTTCTCAACTCAGAAACGTTCTCCATGCTCAGAATTCATGCTCACTGGAGAACAGTTTCAATTCGTTCTCAAACGCGAACTATAAAGCACTTTGAGTACGTTCTCCACTGAGTTCGTTTTGGAGTACGTTTGGACCAGTCTAGAGCACGGTTTATAGATGATTTAAGCGGCCCAAAATGCGGAAGTCAACACAATTTTATCTGCAAACACCCACTCAAAAGCTAAATTCCTCCTTTTTGTCAACTATATTTAACATAATAAGGAAAGATTGAATAAATACAGTTACATTGATGCCCCCACCAACCCCTGTACGGCCCTTTAATGTAAACAATTATATCATCCTAGAGTAAGTTCCCCTAAAAGTCCTTGACCTTTATGTGTAAATAAACAAATTATTCGTCTGCGCGCGAACTGTCAGAACTGTCAGAATGTCTGAAATGTCCGAAGACGAATCCGCCAAAGCAGATCGATCAAAGTGGACTTCTGCAGAGGAGGCCACTTTGATCGATCTTGTGCTGGCCGACGAAATTAAACTTTTTGGACCACTTAAAGGCGTATCAAGTGGAGAGTCCACCCGCAAATGCCGGAATGGTTTGTGGGAGAAGATTGTGGACGAGCTGAATAGGTAAGATGATGCAGATAATGTTTTAGGTTTGTCATTTGTTTTTCAGTTTCATAAGTGACATGTAGGTATCGATATAGTACGTATATGTCCCTCGTTTTAGGAATACCAGTGTATTTAAAATAAATTGTTCAGTAATAAAAAACTTTGTTTGCACAATTATGTTGTGTAATTTATTTTCCATTAGAATGTAGATGGTTGATATTTCAAAAGCATATGATAAAACACAATAGCGGTAGTGGCAACTTCCCTTAACTTTGATCTTTCAAGACTAGATGTATTTAATTGATTTGTTCCACGAAAGTGGATAATATTTTAAATGTAAAACATTTTTAACATATCAAACAGAGTATTTGACATGTCTCTGCGTCAAACAATTCAATCTGAAGACTGATTCATGACAACATCAGTGTCGGTTGCCAGTCATGATGAATGTTGTGAATTATGCAAACTAGTTTTAAGAAATTGCATTTAAAAACTATTAGAATATGTAATTATGATGAATTTTATGATCACAGACTTGCATCATTCAGAAGAATGTATTTTAACCATTTCCCTCATATAGACGCTTTCGGACGCCTCTGCAGCAGACGGCTTTTTGAAAATATCATGACAAAAGAAGAAATTGACAAAATATGTTTAAAGGTGTCTGCTGCAGAATTGTCGTATGAGGGAAAGGGTTAAGAATTTAGATATACCTCTCTGATGATGATACCTCTTTGATGGTTTCTATGCTTTTCCTTTTTTAGCCCGTCTTCTTCTGTACTGATTTTACAGTATGGTTTGATTTTAATATTTAAGGGTACAAGTTTGTATATCAATGTCACAGTTTGAAGTATATATGTTTGAACATAAACATACTAACATGGTTGACTTAAATTTGAATATAGCTATAAATAAAAAATAATACCAGGCTTGTATATACATGTATATGTTTTAATTGGAGTATACCTATAAAGTGTACACAAAGTTCATAATCATAGATTGACAGTGATAAAGTTAATATAAGTTACAATATATTATTTTGTTTAACAAATAATTGATATTCCACAACATTTCATACTGTCTTGGCTACTTATATGTATTAGTTGTCCCTGATACTATCAAGTGTATAAATATCTGATATATATACTGTAATTTTCTTTACATTTTGAAAAAGTATGTGAAGTAGATATCATATCAATAAAACATCTGATATACTGTAATCCTCTTTACATTTTGAAAAGGATGTGAAGTAGATCTTATAACAATAAAAATATTTGTTTATGTCTTTTTTATTTTTCAGTCGATTCCTAAACTCAAGAAGGAGCGTAAAAGATGTTAAAAAAAAGTTCTTCAATGTTAAACAAAGAAGTAAGATTAAAGTTTATTATTCAGAGATTATTATAAACATTATCATATCATGTAGAATCTCCAATTGTTAAAGCAGCTTAAGATCAATAGGTAGTTTTGTCACACATGGTTGTGTGAAAATTGAATTGAAATAAAATTAAACCGCTAATGTATATTTATTATTTGATTCTGCAAAGAAATTTGATAAATTTCCAATGTCCAAAAGAATTTCTTTGGGGATATATTTAACATACAAGTCAGTAAGTAACGTAAATGTCAAATATTTCAGTTCATTTATAATAAGTAACATTTTCAGTTTAACTGTCAAATGAATAGTTATACATGTATTTATTTTACAACAATATGCATCAATCATTTAATTTCGAACAATAACCCCCTTCCCACATACATACTCTCTATTACGCCTCTGCAGACAACATTAAAATACATATTTGCAAATAGATAAATTGCTCATAAATGTTTTTTTTTTTTTACTGTTGTTAGTACCAGAGAAATGTTTAATTCTTTATCTAATTGATTCATATTTTTTAAATCAACCACATTTAACTTCATCACTTTCCATATAAAAAGTAATAATGTTTAAATATATATCCATCATACAAACATTCTGCATCATTTTGAAAACAAGAACTGAAATTATGTCAAAACTCAGTAAATGAAAGTATATATTAAAAAGTGTTTGAAAAATCGTGGATATCAGAGAAAGGCCTTGTTATGATTATTTTCATCTTTAACCCTTTCCCACCTGCATGCACATTTTGATGAAATAGCAGCAGACGACTTTTGAAAATATTCTGGCCATTCAACAATTAATCTTTTATAAATACATAAATGGAGATTTTTCAGGTTTTTGTCACATTGTTTTTTAAGTTGTCTGCTGCAGATAAGTTGTATGTGGGAAAGGGTTAACCACAACATTTGCAAAAGTCATCTGCTGCAGAATAGTAATAGTGTGTCTGTAAGTGTGAAGGTGTGAAATGAAGTGAAAATTTACATTTTCAAAAACATTTTTTGTTTTTGTTTTATGCAGAACAAAATTGATCATTGCAGTGCACAGTATTTCAGGCTCTGCTTTTGTAAAAAAAGTATATATTACAACTTAAATGCCATTGTTTTAAGTGTAAGACCACATTTTGTTTACATTAATACACAAAACATTGCCAAAGTTTTATGAAAATTATAACTGTTGATGTTTAGTTAACCCTTTCCCTCATATAGACGTTTTCTGATGCCTCTGCAGCAGACGGCTTTTTGAAAACGTAGTGACAAAAGAAGTTTTGTGCAATTTCTTCTTTTGCCACAATGTTTTCCTCTTTTGGTCATAGAGATTTTCTATTTTGTGACAAAATATGTTCAAAGTCGTCTGCTGCATAATTGTTGTATGAGGGAAAGGGTTAAGTGAAATGTATCATAATAATTACTATACAGTCTTTATACTATTATATATTAAATACTTGCAGCTAAAGAAAAGGTGGACAAAAAAAAGAAAACATCAGAGGCAGACTGGAGGAGGGCCTGAGGCCAAAAAGTGCACACCTGCAGAGGAGGCCCTTCTGCAGGTTATGCAGGACAGGCCGGTGATGATTGGGTTGAATCATGGGATAGATACTGATGGTAAGGTATACTTTATCTTTAAAATTAATTGCATACAAAATACTTTAATCCTTTCCCCACATCCAATATATCTGCACCAGACTACTTTGAATTAAGATTGAGGCAAAAACTATGAAAAGCTCTATAAATGTGGGTAAAATAACTGGAAAGAGTCGTCTGCCCCAAAGGCTTCAGAAAGCTTATATATATATATGGGTTAATAATAACAGAGTGAAGTGTGGATACAATTTAAAATGTATATATATATATATGTGTCACAAAGAACGATTCACAAAATTTAAATATTTAAAATTTAAAACATATGTAAAAAAAAATGCTATGATTAGGTTTGTTATCAACAAAAACAATATCATCAAATTTCATTACAGGTGTAACCAACAGAAGTCCTTTTATGTACTATAAATGGAACAGAACGTTTTGGTTATAAGGATCACCTCAATCCAAAAAAGACAAATTACATTTATCAATAAATGTTTTTTATGACTGTTAAACCATTTTCAAACATGTATAATGAAAAAATCTGTAATTAAAAGTATATCAATTATAACAGATTTGAAAAAAAATGGCAAAAAATAGTGATGTCTCCGTTTGTCCCAATGTGACTTAAGTTTTCTTGCTGCAGAGTCATTAAAATGCATGTGTATAACCCTTTCCAAAATACAGATGCTTTCTAATGCCTAGATCGCAACAGAAGACTTTAGAAAACATTCTGGCAAAAGAACAAATTACTCATAACGAGCATTTTCTCCTTTTGTCACAATGTTTTCTACACTTTGTAATATTTATACTTTTATTTGTAGCAAGTTTCCATACATTTCCATACATTTTCCAGATATTTTCATCTGCTATGGAATTGTTGTATGTGGGAAAAGGATAAGATTGGGGTGGGGGTTGAGTTGTACTGGCTTAATGTATTGTGAGAAATTAATAATTTGAAGAAATCATCCATTCCAATTTTTTAAACATACAATAATTGTGTTCTTAATATTTTTTTCAAACCACACAACTGTACATTATCAATTAAAAAATTATAATAATAAAAGATATATATTTTTTTTAAGAACCCGAAGTTGATGAAGAGATTGAGCAAATAATCATTGAATTCCGCGATCCAGAAGAGATGAGATCCAGCACGTTGGACAGTGTTCCAGGTAAATGTTTTGATATACATGTACATTGAAAAATTAAAAGTAGTATTTAAAATATATATATTTTAAAAGTAATAATATTTAAAAAGTCTTATGCTGCATATTTGTTTTTTTGTGGGAAAGGGAGAAAGTTTTTACAGAAATAAGTATATATATGCTTGACCAAGGTGTGACGCTTAACATTAATACTTTATCTACATTTGATTATTTCTCAATACAAACTGTTTTTAAAACACATTGTTTCAATGTTTATTCTTCACTTTGTGGAGACACTGAGAATTTAAGAAAGCACATTCATGTATTACTAGTAAAAGGGTGTATTTCATATTCCAAACTCATTACTATCCTATATTAGTATAAACCATATAGTGTAGTAACTCCCCCAAAAAGATCTCATACAGACAAATACCTATTGAGAACCAATAGTAGTTTTATTGTCATAGTAATAAAGTACCATAATTTGATAATATATAAATTTGTTAACCTGTCCTTTAAGCCTTTCCCAATTATAGATGTTTTGTGATGCCTCAGCAGCAGACGACTTTTAAGATAATTGTGGTAAAAGCAGATATTGCTCATAATGAGTAATTTCTCCTTTTGCCACAATGTTTTCAATTAAATTTTATAATTAAATTCCATGTTTTAAGTAGATACGTCAAAGTGCTGCAGATTTGTTGGAACCTTGTTAGAAAGCTTTAATTGATTAAAGTTTAACATTTAATATTTTGAAATACATTGTACTACCATTGTATGGGACACTATTTTTTTTAATCCATTTAATGAAAATTAGCTCTAATTGACGAAGAGAAATCAATATCATTTTGACAAAGGTTTTCCAGTATACATGTATAATGATGTCACAGATATCAATGTCTTCTTGTTTCTTTAATAGTGGATTCTTCACTCATCAACAACAAATGTCAAGTAAAGAGAAAAAGAATACCAGCACTAAAACAGCAAATAGACGACGCCAACTTGGAAAACATCAAACTTGATAATAATAGAATAGAAAATGAAATTGAACTTCAAAAAATCAGAAAAGAAAAAATGCTACTACAAATAATTTTGTTGAAAAAAAAAATTAACAAAAATTTCAATATGTCTCAAAATATTGAGCAGTAGTTGTGTGTGGCATATTGTACTTTTAATCAACCGTTTCCTATTGCATACACATTTTGCTGCATCTGCAGCAGTTAATTTTTTAAAACAGTGTAACAAAAGGAGAAATTTATCATTAGGAGCAATTTGTCCATATGTCACATTGTTTAGAAATTTAATCAATCACCTTCATTCAGTGAAAGATATTTTACAAATTTTGGCAGAGAAGTTTTTAATGACTGCTGATGTTGATTTGTTGCACGTGGGAATGGTTGATTAATTGATTGGTTGGAGTTATATGCCGATTTTCAGCAATTTTTCAACAATATCATAGCATTTACTGGGTAAGTTAACCCTTTCCCTGATATAGACGCTTTCTGACGCCTCTGCAGTAGACGGCTTTTTCAAAACATAGAGACAAAAGAAGAAATTGCTCAAATCGAGCAATTTCTCCTTTTGCCATAATGTTTATTTTTGCATTGCCGTTTACTTTCTGAAATATTCTACAAAGCGAACATCAAGCTACAGCTCTGATGGGCAGCCTGATCTTGATTTTACCTGATCTCCCTGAAAGTCTCCATGATAGATTTTCCTATAGCAAGATACACATCTAAACAAAATACAAAAACATTTTCCCACCAATTAAGGATCTCCTCTAAGTGATTAAAAAGAAAAACACCAAATAAATGATCAAATTAACATTTACTTCATTTGGTGCTGTCAATATAAGGTATAAATATCTTCAGTATACCTTTGTAAACAAAATTATGGACTAATGCATATGTACAGAATAACATCTGTAAATGAATTTAGAGTAATACATGTAGATTGTTTTCAGCTATATTGTTTTTTCTCTTACATTTCAATTCTGAACATTTAAAAAAATCTGAACAGGCCATTTTGGTCTTTCCTACATATAACAAAATCTCTATAAATGAAAGATAATTTTTTATACAGTAGAAAAGATTGTGGCATGTGGTCAATTTCTCATTTTGCAACACTTGTTTCAAAATTGGTCTCCTGTAAAATGTGGGAAAGGGTTTATAAGTTCATCTGCCTTATTTTTTCAATAAATAAAGTCTTATTTACAGAAATTTTCCATTTTTTTGCTTTTTTTTTTTTAAATTGATTTTTTTTGTATGTGGGAAAAGATTTAATCCTTTCCCTCATACGACAACTCTGAAGCAGACGACTTTGAACATATTTTGTCAAAAAATAAAAAACCTCTATAATAGAATGGATAACCTATGACTAAAAGTGGAAAACATTGTGGCAAAAGGAGAAATTACTTGTTTTGAGCAATTGCTTATTTTTTCGAAATGTTTTGCTATGAACAGATTCATAGGATTTGTTTTTAAGATGTCTGCTTTGACATAAACAGATTTTGTGAAATTAGAAGAATAATTTTAATTTTGTATAAAGTGTTGGCAAACGTTTTTTGAGCAATTACCTGCTTGGAGATGTTTCTCTATTTTCCACATAATTTTCAAAACATCAGGGTTTTTTTGAAAAGATTTTCTCAAATAGAGAGATTAATTTAGTCATTTTGCTGAAGACCTTGTGTGAAAAAAAATGCTTAACCCTGACGCCTCTGCAGCAGACAGCTTTTTGAAATTATAGTGATTAATTTCTCCTTTTGTCGCAATGTTTTCCACTTTTAGTCATATGTTATCCATTCAATTATAGAGATTTTATATTGTTTGACAAAATATGTTCAAATTTGTCTGCTGCATAATTGTCGTATGATGGAAAGGGTTAATAGTTCTACTGGTCCATTTACACTGACACTAGCAATTCAGTATTAACCCTTTCCCTCATATAGACGCTTTCTGACGCCTTCTGCAGCAGACAGCTTTTTGAAAACATAGTGACAACAGAAGAAATTGCACAGAACGTACAATTTCTCCTTTTGCCACAATGTTTTCCACTTTTTGTCATAGGTTATCCATTTAATTATGGAGATTTTCTATGTTTTGTCAAAATACGTTCAAAGTCATCTGCTGCAGAATTGCCGTATGAGGGAAAGGGTTAAGGCTTACCCGGCAACCAACAGCCCCAATAAAGGAAGCTACTACTACCATTTTTAAATTCTTTTGTATGATCCGTCCTTGGATCAAACCCACTCATCCAAGACCAATGCTATTCTTAAAAGAGAACTTCAAAGGCAAATAACTTAAGTTTGGTTAAAATTTGCTCACTTCAGAAATGTTGTTTAGTCTTAAACTCAAATTTAAATTCACAACATTTCTTTTTATGTATTCATGTATAATTTTGTGGTACTCTTTGACTGGTTGAATACACAGTTTATGAAATTTACAACATTTTCAATATATGTTCCAAACCTGCAAAATTTGAAAATATTTAAGCATTTAAACATATTCTTCTTTTGTCACTATATTTCAAATGTTAGGTTGCATATGTCCCAATGTGTTTTCTGTGTGTTTGATAGTTAATGATAAGAGATAGATAAAATATCTTTCCCAAAAACAACAAATCTGCAGCAGAGGACTTTGAAAACATAGTGACAAAAATCTGAAAAGCTTAATTGTTAAATAAAGTTGAAAACCTGTGGCAAAAGGAGAAATTGCTCATCATGTTTTCAAATTTCGTCTGGTATTGTGTCAAAATGCTTCTACAGGTGGAAAAGTAGGATCAAGGGATGTTTTTCCTTGTCTAAGTGTATCATAATTTGATTTGTTTCTTGTCATTAATATACCTGGGTCCAATTCCACCAACATTACTTAACACTAAGTAATACTTAAATACTTAGAGGCATATTTCATAATTTTGGTTTCCCTTATAAAAATGACAAAATAATTCATTTCTTACCAATTACTGTTAGTTAGCAAGGTAATTATTTATGTTAACCCTTTCCCTCATACGACAATTCTGCAGCAGACGACTTTGAACGTATTTTGTCAATACATAGAAAATCTCCATAATTGAATGGATAACCTATGACAAAAAGTGGAAAACATTGTGGCAAAAGGAGAAATTGCACGTTTTGTGCATTTTCTTCTTTTGTCACTATGTTTTCAAAAAGCCGTCTGCTGCAGAGGCGTCAGAAAGCGTCTATATGAGGGAAAGGGTTAACTTAATCACTTACTGAAACGCAGTCCACAATTCATGTTTGAAGAAATATTAGGGAAACAAAAATGGTGAAATACGATTTTAAGTATTTAAGTAATACTTAGCGCTAAGTAATGTTGGTGGAATTGGACCCTGGTATAGATGATTACTATTGTGTAAAAAATCTTTGAGCAATATGGTCTCTCATAACCCCTCCATCTTCATTCTGATGTTGTATAATTTGTGGCTCCTCAAACTGCTCCACGACAGCAGCCTGCACAATATCTCCTCTATCAATCCCTATATTGTGCAGAACTGTGCAAGCCACAGTGTTAATGACTGCCCTTTCTGGGGAACACTGCATTTGGAAATGCAGAATCTGCAAATTATATAAAATTGTGTTATTCTTCAAGGTATTAGGATTGATGAATTTCACCCGAAATTACCTTATGTGTGCCTATGCACAAGATTACTCTGCTTACAGAACAGAATTAAAGCTTGGTTAACCATTTCCTTCATTTAGATTTCTTTTTAAAATAATGTGACAAATTGTAAAAAGGTTCAAAATTAACAATTTTCCCCTTTTGTTGAAATCTTTTAAATTCTATTCAATAATTATACTTTTATAATTATGCTTATAATGAGTGAAACATATTTGTGCATTTGTAGACTAGTTTGTAGCCTAAAAGTCGTCGTCAGAATTCTGTTAAATTTGTGATATGTGGGAAATTGTTAATGATCACAATATTTTTAGCTTGACTATTCGAAGAACATGAGAACTTTTACAGTCACTGTTATTATGGCTCATTTTTAACTTAGAAATTCTAGTTAAAGTTTTGCATGCAAGGTACTTTCATGGATATATCTCAGTAACCACTTATGATATTGACTTGAAACTTCATTCATGTCTTTAGGGGTGTCAGACAGTCAAGTTAATTAAACTCATGTAATAATTTAGTACAAATAATGGCCTTGTTTGACTTTGAAAATTTAGTTAAAGTTTTGCATGCATGGTACTATCATGCACATATCTCAGTAACCACTCAGGGATTGATTTAATACTTCAATAAGGTCTTTAAATGTATCAAACAATCCGGTTAGGGAACTCCTGACTGAATTTATATTATAAATTATGGCCCTTTTTGAAGTCAGAAATAATTTGAGTTAAAGTTTTGCATGCAAGGCCTTTTCTCACATTCAAACAAGACTTATCCAACTTGAGTTATAGTGCTGTACTATTAAAGCTTCTATCTAAATAACAACTGCTGTCTATAGTATCAAATGGCCATGTAGTCGAGCATGCTGTCTTGCGGACAGCTCTTGTTTTGGAATGTCATTGTTAATTCTATAAATTATTTAATAATTTATGAAATTTTTTACCTGAAATCTTCTCTTAAGAATTCCAAATGTCTGCTCAATCAGAACTCTTGTTCGGCATAACGCCTCATTGAACCTGGCCTTTCCTGGGGTGTTTGGGTTGAGGTAAGGGGTCATAAGAAAATGACGACATGGATATCCGGAGTCACCCAGAAGAATACCATTGTAATTGCCTAAAGAATAATGAATTATACTTTTATTGAAAACTGTTGTGATATGTTCTTACTGTTAATATTAATTTATATGTTTTCCCAAAATAAAATGCATTTCATAAGACATGCAACTGTAAAATTTCATTTACAGTTATAGTTATGTTATAAAATGTTGTAATAATCATTATTAGCTTGACTATTCGAAGAATATGAGAGCTATACTACTCATCCTGGCGTCGTCGTCGGTGTCCAGGTCACACCTTGGTTAAGGTTTTACATGCAAGTACTTAAATACTACATGTATTGCATTGAAACTTTCTACAACCCTACCAAACTATCACACCTATATAGATTAGCAAGTAAGATAACTCTATCCTGCCTTTTATGCAAGTTATGGCCCTTTTTTTTACTTAGAAATTCTGGTTTAAGTTTTGCATGCAACTACATTAAGAGACCAACTACTACATGCATTGCATTGAAACTTTTTACAGCCTTTCCCAGCCATCACACCTATGTTAACAATCAAGTACGATTACTCTATCCAGCATTTTATTAAAGTTATGGCCCTTTTTGGACTTAGATATTCCGGTTAATGTTTTGCAACTACATTTAGAGTGTAATCTAAGTAACAACTTGAAGCATTGTATTGAAACTTTATACAACCCTTCCTAACCATCACACCTATGAAAATAATCAAGTTAAATAACACTATCCTGCATATAATGCAAAATATCACCTTTTAAGAAATTGTGTTTAATGTTTTGCATGCAACTACATTAGAATCCATTATCTCAGTAACTTTAATAAGCGGTGGAATAGTCGAGTGCACTGTCCTCCGACAGCTCTTGTTGTTAATTATACATGTATTTACAAGTATTTATCACTGGTCAAACATTTAATGATACAATAAACATTAGATTGTCATACTATAAGTGCATATTCCTCAGTAGAATATTTTTAAATTGAGCCATGCCACACATTTTATTATAACTTAACTTTGGCACTTTGCAAGATTTCAATATCCATTTAAGTCTTTGTCCCTCTCTAAATCTTCTATGCTTGTATAATATGTAATAACACATTCATATTGTGAGTACTCACATAATTATATTTAACCATGAACAATGATGGATCTGCTATCCATATCAAAATATGTTAAAGTTCAATTGGCAAGTGATATGACTATATTTAACCCTTTTCCACATACAAGCAAAACTGCAACAGACAACTTTAAAAACAGCAAAATCTAAATATGGAATTTCTCTATAAAGGTAAGTATAATTAGTGAATAGAGTTGAATACATTGTGGCAAAAGGTGAAATTGCTCATCATTTGCCACAGTGTTTTTCAAAAAGTTGTCTGCTGCATAGATGTCAGAAACAGTCTATATGTGGGAAAGGCTTAATTCTTACCATTTTCAAACATTGCGCACAGCGCAGAGCTCCTAAAAACTCTACTGTCATGTACAGACCCAGGCCAAGAAGCATTACAGCTTAGAACCTTAAACCTGTGATCACAACACATCTGAAAAAAAATTCCACACTATAATTTAAAACAGATTTAAATATACTGTGAATTATATAACCAATTTGCTGTGTAAAGTGAATTTCACTTTATCGTTACATGTCAAACATTAAGGGACATTATAAATTAGTATCTTAAACCTTCTTTTCCTACACTGTTTAAATGTTCATGATGAATGTATGTCAACTAAAAATTATAATTTACAAATAAGTCTTGCTAGATATATTAAATTAATGAAGCTTCAAATAGAAGGACTGATCTCATATTAATACCTGCTATTTGAATCCCAATCAGCAACAAAATAGTATTTATATGTGAATTTTTATATTATACATGTGTTTTTATATTGTTATCATGTTTTTTGCATGTTCAATCTATTGTATATATTTTGTTTGGCCAATGGCACATCTTGTGAAGACTTGCATGATAAAGTTATTTGAGTTGAGTCAAAGTTGAGACTATATATATTATTGATGCATTAAAGTTTGGAGATATTATCCATATTTTACCTTATTATTTCATATAATATACTGAAAGCTTTACCTGAACATTGAGGGAATGATAACCTTTCCTGTTAACAAAGTCGGCCTCGTTCAGAACAGGCCGCTTTAACCGTATCAAGGTCCCATCTACACACCCAACTACATTTGGAAATCCTGTAAAATATATTTAATCTCAATTATTCTTTCTGGCAGTGAACACAAACTACAGAAATTGATGCATCATCATTCGTATGTTTTT
The DNA here is from genome assembly GCA_031761405.1 of Serripes groenlandicus. Classification (NCBI taxonomy): domain Eukaryota; kingdom Metazoa; phylum Mollusca; class Bivalvia; order Cardiida; family Cardiidae; genus Serripes; species Serripes groenlandicus. The sequence continues at coordinate 227,806 of JASEVX010000175.1, forward strand.
CAAAAAATATTAAAAACATTTGTAAGGGTGTATGGTGTATCATAGCAATTTCTCCTTTTCTCACATTTTTGTGCATATTTTAAAAACGCTAAATTATGAAGGAGTTGCCAAGAATATAGTTTATTTAAACTAATCGAAGGATTGATATGTAGGAATCTAGAGAATATATTCGTTCCATATTCCTAGTTCAAGATCCCAAGAGCTGCATATGATAGATGATATGGATGTACAATAAAGGTGCCTTTTAAATTGACACGGCGTTAATGTGATACAGGGGGCGTAGACTTGAAATAGTTTATCTATTTAAATTTAGTAATAACACTTTTAAAGGATTTGTATTTCGTCAAAATATATCGGTTACTAAAGGACACTTTAAGCGTATGCTAGAAGGAGCTAAATAAGTCGTGAGATTATAATTCAGTCATTTTTCAAGTAGTAGATCTACACAAAGACCTAAAAAGGTCAAATCATCGACACATTAAATCATGGGAGTAATTCATGTCTAAATATCAGTCTATTTATAGATAAATAAATGTATATTTTTATGCAGTCGCGATCAGCAAATCGAATCATTCTTTTCCTCATTTTCTTATAAATATATGACACCGTGAATATATTTTGTTTTTGTTTTGTTTTGTTTTCGTCCTGAAATTGTTTTTTAATATGGACTTGATGCACGACTCATTTAAACTTAGCATCCGCACACGATAAGAATATTATTTATTCTATACAAATGTGCACGCTCTTTGAACGAAACAAGTAGAAACAAATTGTAAATATGGTCAAAGGGAAGTAAATCATTTTCCATAGGCGACCATTATAGCATTATGGGTTATGGTTCGTTACTAGCAAATCGATTAACACATATACCTGTATCAAACTAAAGTTCATTCTTAGAACTACCAGAAAAGCAAAACAAACTCACATGTTCACCGTATCTTGAAAGAGCTAGGAGGTCGAATCAAAGGTCACCCTTATCCCGCACTGAATTTTACTTTCAATTTCAGAAAATACAGCATGTTCTGAAAATGGCTATTAGAGTGTCAACATAGCTAAAAGCAAACACTATTTTGGTTATAAATCAGTCAGAGGTTATTCAACTTTATGAAAATCACTTTCAACTTTCAACCAGACCATTATTGTCCAATGGGAGCCAACATCAGTCTTGTATATTCATCTGAAATTCCCTGGACAAAATTGTCTGCCCGGCAAGCCGATCCGATTTACTTCCCTTTGACCATATAAGGAAATGAAATATATTCTACCCGCAATAGCAGCAAAACCTTGTTTCACGCCGTACGACTGTTCCTGGGTCTTGAAGCGGATGTTGACACGAAACAGATTTGCTATCAGCAAAGTAACTCTCCTCACGATTCGTCCGACGGAATCTTTCGACAAATTCAACGAGTCGCCGATCAAAAGATGCATTGCACCAGTCGCCAAGTAACGTAAAGTTACCAGCAACTGGAGCAATGGAGGAATCGGCAGATTCCTCTGTGTCTTTGAACCAAGGGGAGGCAGACTCTCTAAAATATACAGGATCGTCTCCGGGCGAAATCTGTATCGAATAAATACCGCATTCTCATCTAATTCTTCTAACGGATTCGATCTATCCCGAAATAGTCGTGGAATACGTCTTTCGGGTGCATTTCTCCTTTCTCGCCGAGCGTTTCGTAAATGTGCGGCCATTTTGAGCACGGAGAACGTTTCGCTGAGAATGGTTCAAACCAATCTCAGCGAAACGTTCTCCAAATCAAAACGAACTCAACAGAAACGTACTCCAAAAGTTTTATAGTTCCGACTTTTCGTACTCGGTGCTCAAGTTGAGCATGGAGTACGTTTTCTGAGCATGGAGCACGTTTTAAAAGTTTTATAGTTCCGGACCCTGTCTATGTATGCTACATTTTCAACGAAGAAAGACAGTTCATCAAGTAAGACAGAACGTGCAGATCCCGTGTAATTTATATAACGATATTCTTTTCGATTTGTAATTTGCATTGTAAAATTTGTTGAAATGTAATTAAAACAAGAATAACTTTATTTCTGATTGTTATTTTATGTTTGTTCATTGCTTTGACTGCTATACTATCAACATAATTGAGCCGTTCCACGATAAAAACCAACATTATGGATTCTGCGTAATGTATCGATCCAGATCAGCTTGCGCAGGCTAATCCGGTCCGACACTTTCCGTCTCAGGGGATAGAGGTAAACAGAAAATCCACAGGAGGCGAAACGTGTCCCTGTCCGGGTTAGCCTGCGCGGCATGTTGAGGCTGATCGGGTTCGATAATTTTCTGGTGGAACGGCTCATTTTATTTAAATTTCAGAAAAAGTCATTTCTAAAAATAAGTAGACTTATTGCTACACGTGACAGGATAAAAAAGTTTATCATACCAGTGTAGACATGTAAACAAAAGGTTTATCGATCATACCAGTGTTATACGTCACGTAATCTGCTCATTGCATGATACAAAGGATTAGCTGTCGGCAGGTAGTTCATTCGACACAACGTTTACGCTAATTTTAAAAGTTACTAAAATGATTGTAAATCCTGCGTGGATTGTTTTGTGGATTGTTTCGATTGGATTTATAACAGGTTAGTAAAATTAAAAATTTATTTTAATTCTAGGACTACAACATCGTTATACATGGTCCAGGTTATCATAATAAGCAATTTTCACTTTTCTCAGAACGTCTTCAAATGTTTCCTTAGTTTTCACTAGATGTTTTCAAAGTCGATTGCTGCAGATGTGTTGTAAGTAAGTAAGTAAGTAAGTAAGTAAATGGTTTATTACTGTGGCATGTGTAACAGAGCATTTATAATATACATTTATTCTTTAGCAATTATTATTAACACCCGCCCCCATGGGCCTATAAGTCGCCAACAAATATATATTTCATAATATCATACACATATACAAGATATATATATATACAAAATAGTGTGATCGGACGTGCCATTAGTCATTTAGTTCTATGTTTGAAACACGGACAGCAATTACGCATTAAAATCAGACCAAAATACCTCGATGTACGTATGAGCCTGCGAGTTTAGGTCTGGTTTTAATGAGATTGACAGTTGGCAGGAGTCACCATTTGACTTAAACAAATTACACAAATATAGTTTTCTCAAACATAAAGTCTAACCTGTGTTTAAAGACCACCCTTGGGAAAAGAACAATCTGGTCTTTAATTACAGGGTCATTTATGCAGAAAGTGAGTAATTGGGAAACTAAAATTGTTGTTGCTATTGACAGGGAATTGCTAACCAAAGATGGTCTTTAGCACAGGTTTGACTGTATAGAATATATATATATATATATAAAATATACTATTAGTAGTAATAATAATAATAATGTATAATGGGAAAATACATGTTTTTGATTTGTTTGGTGTCAAAGGTGGGACCAGGTATATGTCTCTGGTGGGACCTGTCAATGAACATGCTGCTGCTGTCTGTGGTAAGAAAAGGAAGGGTTAATTAACCCTTCCAACATTCAACAAAATGCAGCAGACGAATTTGAAAAATCTAGGCAAAACATTAATAAGTCTCTATACATGAAAACTAGATAATTGAATAGAGTTGCAAACATTGTGACAAAAGGAGAAGTTACTCATTATTCGGTCACAATTTTTCAAAAGTCGTCTGCTGCAGAGGCTCCAGAAAGCTTTTATATGTGGGAAAGAGTTAACCAATTTACCAGATATGATATTTTACAGTATTTCGCTTTGAGAGTTTCTGAAGAAATGGTGCATAAAGGAAAAATTGCTTTGTAGTAATTACTTCTGTTCCCACTATGTTTTTTTAACATCAAGTTTAGGGATTATTAGAGACAATACATATATTTCCCATGGAATCTATGAAGATTTATCTTTAACTTTCTATATATGATCTGTGTCCTGGTTTTAGTATAACGATAACATAAAAAATAAATAATTTTGGTAAATATGACCATATTTCAGCGCTCAGGGTTACGCTGTAAGCATTACGACTGACTGGCCGGTGTCAGATAAACGGACCAAACTTTCAAAAATCTAGGCAAAAAAATGATAAATCTCTATAAATGAAAGCAAAATAATGTAACGTTACGGCTCGAACTACGATAAATTAATGAATAAATTATATTAGAAGATAGAAATGGTTTCCTTATTAATATTGGTCATAGTTCTGTCTTGGGAGGAGTCAATGTTGACCTCTCCAATATGAAGCTAGGTCAATAAAGAGAGTTATGAATATGTAAACAGGGCAGTATTTAAAGATGACCCAGACCCGCTTCTGAGAGAGATAGAAATACAGCTAGGAGAGAAGGCAGGAGATAGAGATAGAGATAGGAATACAGCTAGGAGAGAGAATGCATGAGATAGAGAGGGACAGGGGGGAGCGGGCGTTAGAACTACATCATGTAAAAGTGCTGTCGATATCAGACTCTTGCCCGCCGCGAGAATCAGGGCGGGAGTGGAAAGATAGATCCAGACCATAGGGGAAGATATGGTATTAGAAATTATGTCGTGCAGAGATTATTGCCACTTTGGGCTAATGGAATATTCACTTAAATACGCATTGCGGTAAAAAGAGAAAGTGCTCCTATTACCTACGTTTTTTCACTTTTATTCAATGAATATATCTTCGATCGCGTCCATTTTTGTGTACCTTGACGTATTTAAAGTCCTCTGCAGCAGATGAGTTTGCATGTCGGAAAGGGCTAAATCCCTTTTGTAATAGTGCACACGTTTACCTCTTACAGACAACATCTGGCGCTTCTATGACATGACAATTGTTGTGAGAAAATGAGACATTAAATGGACCGAACAAATTATCGTTCTCTTACATTGTATCAAAAATAAACTTGCATATTTCTAGTTGATTACTACGAAAGCCTATTAGGACCATCTGAGAAAAAAAAAATATCGTAAAGTCGTAATAACGCGAAAAAAGGCGTTATAATGCGAAAAAAGGCGTAGTAATAAAAAGCGTTATAACGCGAAATAAAGGCGTAATAACGCGAAAATAAACGCGTATTAACGCGAAATAAACGCGTAATAACGCTAAACAAAGGCGTATTAATGCTAATAAAAGGCGTTATAACGCGAAAGAAAGGCATAGTAACGCGAAAATAAAGTCGTAATAACGCGGAAAAAGGGCGTTATAACGCGGGGAAAAAGGCGTAATAACGCGAAATAAAGTCGTAATAACGCCTTGTTAGCTATATATATAAATCGATTACTGCTTTGAAGACTCTTTTTCAACCATGGATCTACGACCCAGATCGACCAACTCGCTATGTTTTTTATATTGGCTCACCTACGATCTACGACCCAGATCAACCAATTCGAATTTTTATTTCAGTGGCTGAGCTACTATATCTAAGACCCAGATCAAACAATTTTCTATTTTTCTCAGTGGCTGAGCTACGATCTACGACCAAGATCAACCAATTAGCTATGCGTTTTGAGTGGTTGAACTAAGGTCTATGACCCGTATCAACCAATTCGCTATGTTTTTTCATTGACTTAGCTACGATCTACGACCCAGATCAACCAACTAAGTATGTTTTTTCATTGGCTGAGCTAAGATCTGCGAGCCAGATCAGCCAATCCGCTATGTGATTTGAGTGGCTGACCTACAACCCAGACCAACCAATTCGCTATGTGTTTTGAGTGGTTGAGCTACGATTTACGACCCAGATCAGCCAATCGGTAAATCCATGTCCAAATGTAATCCATGATCTGCAATTAGCCTCTTCCGTCTCAGGGGATAAAGATATAGAGTAATGATTCCTGAAATAGTAAATCCACAGAAAGCGGAACAAGTATATCCGGGTAAGCCTGCGTGGCAACATTAGCTTGATCCGGTCGATACTTTACGCAGAGTTCACAATATTGGTTTTCTTGTGGAATGGCTTATATATAAAGTACATATGTATATAGCTTAGTTAATGCTTAACACATAATCCATGTTGTCACAGTAATCACAAACGATATATATGTATAGCCAACACAGGTACACCACGTTACAGTACTGTCATATTGTCAAGTGACACCCACGAATTGGAAATGCATAAACACGTTTCATTAGATTGTAAAGGTGTTATCGTCCTCAGTAAGATGTGTGTGTTATCACCATCTACATTACATATGAGCCGTCCCGCGAGAAACCAACATTATGGCCTCTGCGTAATGTATCGAACCATATCAGTCTACGCAGTCCGCGAAGACTGATCCGGGCCGACACATTCCGTCTCAGGGGGGATAAAGGTAAAGAGTAACGATTCTGAGACAGAAAATCCACAGGAGGCAAAAAGTGTATATCCGAGTAAGCCTGCGCGGCATGCTTAGGCTGATCCGGAGCGTTACTTTACACAGAGTCTACGCTGTTGGTTTTATCGCGGGACGACTCATATGTATAAAGCATAACTTCCCTTGTGTGGTCAAGTTAGCCAAAGTTCTTCAACAGACGCTATTTTGTGTATAGGCTGCGTTTGTATCCTGCTCATTCTCAAAATGACTGCTCATACAAGTATGATTCTCCGAGGAGGCAAGGAGACATTATAAACTCAACAACCACATCAAATCAACATAACTTGTAGACAACTTCTTTTATCACATAAATACCCTTATTTTCAAGTTGAGAACAAATCACGGAACAACGATATCCAACATGTGTGATAACAAAAACACGTCATACACGCGACTACTGATGACGTCATTTTGACCTTTATCTTTATTATGTTTATTGTTAAGTTGTTAAATTTTACACATTGAAAAATGCAATAATACGTTATTTTGAATAAATAACGAGTCTTAATTGTTTAAAACATTGTTGTTTTTGGGATAGGGGCGTTTCGCCACTATCTCATAGCGAAGCTGCTTTCGAAAAGTCGGATTAAAGTTGCAACCGCAGTCCACATGTGTATACCTACACCAAAATCGAGTTTTGATTGGTTATAATCTGCCTTTTCAACGATTTCATTGGTTCGACCGAATCACAAAACCCTCCGCTTGCATAAATTTATGAGACAAAATAGTTTCTATGAATGAAACTCACTCTGAACTATGGTTGACCTCAATGTCAGTAGTGTGAGGTAACGTCGACCGTTCTGTGACCCCATTAGTTTACAACAGTCGACTTATAGAGAAATGTGCAAAGCACTGTAAATACAATTATTGAAAGGAGTTGAAACCATTGTGGCAAAAGTAGAAATTGCCTACGAAAAGCAATTTCCCCTTTTGTCACAATGTTTTCGATTGTCGTCTGCTGCACATGCGTCTGTAAGCGTCTGTAGGCGGAAAATGGTTACATCCTTCCCATGGAAGCGGAACCCTTTCCGTGATACTATAACAGTTCGAATATTTAAAAAATATTGTTGAAAATGGAGCTATTGCTGACAATGAGCAATTCCTCCTTTTCACACAATGCTTTCAAACACGTTTCAAATTAATTCTTTTCATATTTAAACGTTTTACTATGGACGTTCTTTCCCTCTTTCTCCCTTCCGGACACATGTTGAATAACATGCTAGAGATGAATGATTACGAGCAATTTTGCCTTACATCAAGGGGAAAAATATATAGTTGAAACCTTTGTGGAAAAAGAGGAAATGGGTCATGATAAACAATTCTGCAGCCGTCTGCTGCACATGCGTCAAAAAGCGACTGTAAGCGGGAAAGGGTTGAACCGTTCCCGTTATAGCTACTTAGTTACAAACAAATGTTGAAAGTATATTTGCAAACGGAGCAATTGCTGACAATGAGCAATTCCTCCTTTTCAAACAATGCTTTGAAACATGAATCAATTTGTTTCTATAACCTAGATAACGAAAACATTTGTCTACAGTTATTATTTTAACCTTTGCCCCTTTTAGACACATTTGACTAACCTTAACAGATGAATGATAATCAACAAGTTTGTCTTTTTCCACAATGTTTTCATCACTATTCAAAATCATACTTTTATTAATTCAGGTCAATAGTTATGCCTCAGTTCAATGTTGTTTGCTGTATATTTAGTCTATGTGGTCAAGGTTAAGGAATACTGTAAAAAAACTTGTTACAACATAATTCGTCCAAAGAGAGAGGTCCTACTGTGTATACATGTCATGAAATAATGTTACAAACGGTCTCACCGCTACTGGGGAATTGTTGGTAAAACAGGTCGCGTTTTGTGTTGAATATTCTCATGTGTCGCTGTATGTAGACCCTACTAGGAAATAGAAATTAAATCTACAAATTATAGATAAGTTAATTTCAACATTGATTGATTGGGATTTAACGCCGTTTTTAACATTTCTTCAGTCATATCACGGCGGCCAGTTCACCTACAAATGTATTTCCTGGTTTTCTCAAACCAGTACTCCTCACAACAATCTTCCCAAGCAACTGGCTGCGTTTCCACATAGACTTAGCCATTGGTGAAAGACGAATGACGCATGTCGCATTGACTTTTGTCAAACGTCGGAAAGAAATTTGGCCGAATTTGTCAACACATCCGAGTTATAACCGCAAGGTCATTATTTATTTTATTATTGAGAAGCTTCTAGCGATTTTGGGACTAAAATTATAATGTATATGCATTTGCGTTAATTTAAGACTCAACGTTCATCAACGTGTAATATAGTCCTAGATGTATCTGTTGACAAATAAACTAGAAATGTAGTCTAAATAGGTTTTTGAAAATTAACCTTGACGGTCCGGTCCCGTTTCGGAGATACAATTAAATTGCAAATACTTTACAAATACCATAATCTAAGCTGACGTGTTTTGACGCATCGAACCAGTCTTTTGTAATCAATACTTGAGTTGTCTCCGTCTGTAAAGCTTGGAGGTATAATCCGGCGTCCGGCCGGCTGTCTGCCTGAATGTGCATTCGTCCGTCCGTCATGGATTGCATGTATTGGTTAACACGTTGTTTCTGTATGGCAGATTTATTTCAAAGTTGTCACAATTATACCCGTGTGATCAGGAGAACGGCAAAGTACTAGGTACATAACTCTGGTCTGTTTTTTCAGTTATCTCCATTTTTCGTTATTTAGTTCAGCGATTGTCTCAATTAACTTTCATTGTATCAATTTCAAACTTGGTTTGTAGGTAACTTATGACCTACAGATTTGCAGTGCACCATTACCATAAATTAAGCATGCTGCGTTTGGAGTGTGTATATTTTTGTCTTTCAATGTTCTCCCTTATTATATGCAACACATGCGTTCCGTGAAATTCCCTTTTTCGTTAATGAGTGCTTCCCCAAGATTTGTACTTCGTCAAATCTAATCTGTTTTTTAGGTGTAAACTCATTTTTTTCATTTCTTCGGTTATTGTCTCAATATATGTCCAATATATCAATTTAAGACTTGGTGTATAGGAAACTCAGAGCTGCAATTGTGCAGTGCAAAAGAAACATAACTCTATCATGCTTTCGATCGTCTTTCATTTATCAGCATGATTACAATATACATTGTGGATCTTTAGTGATTTCTGAACTAGAAATATTTTAATTAAGGGTAGCTGCTCGGGTTTTTTTTGTCAATCTTTTGTCCTTCGATATTTTGTTTATACAAGAAAAGGGTAAAACTTTGACAAATGAGGTATATGTTATTGGCAGGCAATATGTGTTGCTTCAAACATCATCACTCGTTTTTCTTTGGAGAAGATTTCTTAAATTCGTCTCGAAAAAGAGAGTTATTAACCTCGCCAAGAGGCTCGGTTAATAACCGTCTTTTTCTAGACTCATTTAAGAAATCTTGATCTCCAAAGAAAACTCATGATGGATCCTATATATCTCACAAATATCTCTCTCTCACTGCAAAACTCCCAATCTCTCAAATACGTACAGTTCAATCAAAATACTGCAACGCTTGCCATTAAAACATCAAGTATATGATTTAAATCGAGATATTTTAGTGTATGCCTTTCCAACAACGAATGTACATGTAAAGCAGACCAATTTGAAAACATCTAAGTAAAACTATGCAAAATATATAAGATAAATATGTGAGCACGCGAATTCGAATTCCGATTTAAAAAAAATCAACTATAGAAAAATCACTGGCACTGGAACCACAAACTTATGCCGTTCCTGGTATTATTGTATTGAAATATGCCGAAAAAACATAACTGTAGTTCTAGTGCCATTGAAAGACAAAAGTGGAATAATAAGTGGACTGACAAATCAGCCTCTACTACCAAGACCCAGCCGGACTCTATCACCACATCACATATTCGATCTTACCTTTACGTAAAGGTCAGGATCGGGTCAGTAGAGTCGAGTTATACTACGACCTTATCTTTGACAAGGACTCCTGCGGTTTCCAACAACACCTACAGCTGGAATTCCGATCATTTAAAAAACTTCATTAAAATTACATTTACGATCGTTGAACAGTAAACGGAAGATAAGATCGCGAGTGTATAACAAGGATTTTGTTTACATACATAAGATTTAGATGTTTCTTTTTGTGAAACACAAAACATATATCTCACATATGGCAGTTTGTCAGTAATACTGATACAGGACGTTTGAATAAAATCAGTATAGCAGAAACATGCGCTCTGCACTTCATCTAAATATGGTGAACATGTGTGGCGGACATGAAATATAGGTATATGACCTTTGACCCCTTAGTATGACCTTGACCTTTAACTGAGCTGGACATGCACTCTGAATAACATCTCAATATGGAGAATATTTGTTGTGGAGAGTTGTTTCAAAATCCTAAGAGTCAAACAGACAATATATATAGTCACGTGCCTCTACATGCCACCCTGACCTTCAACTGAGCTGGCAGAGACATGCGCTCTGCACATCGTCTCAACGTAGTGACCATTTGTAGTGAGTTATTTCAAAATCTTTTAATCGGTTCAAGTTATGGAGTGGACACAAATTATGAACTCTAACTTTGAAATTGACCTTTAACCAAGCTGACTGAAAAATGCGCCCTGCCCGTTGTCTCAATATGGTGAGTTTTGTGGCGATTTGTTTGACAATCGCCACAATGCTACCAGAAACAACAACAACAAAAAATATTTACATTTCGGTTTTGAAAAGTCCGTTGATATTTATTTTCCTAACTGCAAACCAGTTTACTCACATCCGTTATAGTTCCATTATTGATGAAGAGACGTGATTAATAATTACTATGTCAGTGCTACTTTGGTACCGGATTGTTACTAATATTTGAGTTTTATCGAGACATTATCTACATAGAGTTAAAATATGATAATATTATCTTAGTCATGATTGGGCAGATAATAAATATCATTGCGCTTTCTATCTGCCTTGCAAATAACTCTGATGATACTCAAATCTGGAAATTCCAAAAGGTTCTATAAATAGCTCGCGAGACTGGTGTTCTTAAATCTCAATATTATAAACGCTTTATTTTGTAGTTGTTTAAATATATGAAAGCGTCTAGATGATAAGACTGTTTTACAAAGGTTTAAAGGACACACGATGTCATTGTGTACACACGTTATGTATACGCGTCTGCACGTTCTAGAAGTGTAGCCTAATTTAGTTTGGATATCGAGCATTATAATATATGCCTATATTTTTATAAATTGAACAATTTGGCAAATAGTGAAATTGTGCTTTTTGTGCATGTTTTGTGTTTGTTATTGCACTCAAAATTTTCGAAGCAGTTTAACAACCTCAGAGACATATATATACACTGTGTTTATATTTCTCTGACAACCCTCAATCATGCAATGTAAAGGGACTAAATTGAACAGACCTGTTTAATATCGGACATCATTGAAACAAACACCAAACTAATGGATACTGTTTTCTCTCCTTTCTTGGTAATTTTGTCATTTCTAAATCCAACCTCTACGAGATTGAAAGCATTTGCCATATTCCCATTGCGCTTCCATACAGACTACGTGGAAACCGTTACCGTCGTCGTAGATCTCGTTTCCACTGTGGCGAGATTTCTGGATTTAATCGACGTCCTCTTCGAGTAAACGTCTGCTCACGGGTATTTCTTAGCTATTATTGCTGATAGCCCGTGCGGTTTAACTGTGAGACAATTAACTTGATGAACTATGGCGTGAATGTTACTGATATATGTAATATCATCATCTAGGAACGATACTCTTCCCATTTTTTGAAAATACTGTTTTCGCGAAAATTTTACGTTTTTCTATACCATAGCGTTATACAATACGAATGACGCACTGCGCGTGATGCCTGTCTTATTTTATGTGCTCTCCAAATATGGTATTAATGTTTCCGCTGCTGACGTCAGCGTATGATTGCTGATGACGTCAACAACCATTTAAGAAACCCACTTAAGCCATTTCCAGAAATGCCTTCAAAGTGGCCGCATTGTAGTTAAATGTTTTCAAAGTCTCTGCTGCAGATTTGTTGTATATGTATTTGGGAAAGGGTTAAGAGAGAGGTGTTTAGCCTTGTCTCATAGTCAGAGTTAACCTTATACCTCATACAGACGACAGTTGACACCTCTGCAGCAGACAGCATTTGTAAACATTGTGAAAAAAGTAGAAATTGCTGAGCAATTTCTCCTATTGTCGCAATGTTTTCAACTCCATTTTATAAATATACTTTCATTTATAGAGATTTACTACATTTTCGTGTAGATGTTTTCGAAATCGTCTGCTGAAGATTTAGTGTATGTTGATTATTCAGGATCTTCTACTTTGAGAGTTTCTGAAGATTTTAAAGCTGAGTAAAATATCTAGAAAGTTGCGAAAATTATTATAATAGTTGTACATATCGTGGGTAAAGAATTGCTTTGTTATTTATTCTTTTCCCACCAAGTTTTCAAAAGTTTCCTGTTGCAAAGGGTCAATATTCGTGTGTATCGGCTACATTTTAAACAGTAACTGAAAGGGATAGACCTTTTAATTTGAAGACAATCTATATCTCTCATGAAATAGCATAAATTATCTACATACATCCAAAGAGTATGCATATTTTTGTTAATAGCGTGCAAGGTCCCTAGTTTTGAAATGATTAATATAAGTCAAAATACTGAAAGTGAAACTTTGTGATTTGTTAAAGCTGAGATCTCAGATGGTGAAAACGAAGAGCATAGAGGGGTGCACAGTGGAGTTTATTATGCAAAAAGGGTTATATATAACCCTGTTTCGCTCAACTGTTTATATGTTAAGCGCCTTTCCACATGAAATAATCTGCAATAAAGCATATAAGTGATATCAGGTTTTAACCAATCAAAACTAATATGAAACACATTTTATAGAGAGTGCACACGGAACATTTCTGCAAAGTTAATTTAAAATCAGACAAGCACCATGATACGAGAAGACGTTTAACTGTTACATTATGGCACTATGTTACACAGAGAAAATAAAAGTCCCGTCCCCTGTCAGCCATGTTTTTCGTCCAATCAAGATGTGTTAACATACCATGTCACCACATTATCTTGCATTCAAACAAAGACTTTCGGAGCGGAAGCATTTTTACCGTTGTTAAGGTATACACCTTACTCTAAAACCATGGTTTTAAACAAATCACAATGTCTTGAACAACATTTGTACATACTCTCATAAGGACCATTTCAAAAAATGACAGTTAAGACAAGCATTTTCTGAGCAGCCGTTTAGCCTTAGTAACATTTCTACCAAATTATCTTGGAATCAGACCTCAATAAACACAGGATATATATATATTTGTCATTGTACCATCTCTCTGATGCCGCAGCAACCAGATTCATTACTTGGCAAGTAAAAAAGATGTCCGTTAAAGGATTGATCCTGGCAAGTTTGGTTGAAATTGACCCTGTGGTTTAGGAGTGGATATTGTTTAGAAAACAAATAATGCAGGGGGACAGATGACGGACACCGTATGATCAATAAAGCTCCCTATGCTCAATGTCAGCTGAAAATGATACTGATTTCTGAGGTTCCAAACATGGACTTATAACAACCTGAAGAGTTCAAAGTAAAAAATTCCAAAACAAGCCAATTCAATTACCTTTGAATGTTTCCTTAAGTTTATATGATGGCGAATTGTATTATGACTAGCTTGGTTTACACCTTAAAAACCATATGAAAGCAATGAAAATAACGCTTACACCATGTGTTCATCAGTCAAATTTATAAACTGAAAATGAACGCACGAGAATCTTATGTAAACCGATTTCTATAATCATAACATTAATGAGACAACACATTTTTCACGATCAGGAATACAGTGCACTTCACTAAAGAATTTATTGTAGTTTGTGTTATTATATTTTTATTATTTAACCATGAACTATAATGCTTAATGTCTAAATAAAGTTTGTGTTATGTTGTGTTATGTCATGGTAAAAGAAATTCGGCTATGTAGTTTATGAAACATTTCTTAAAGTTAGCAAAGAAACTCATCTTACTTGAGTCACATAAGCAGAATTCTGTCTTATTAACATTAGCGAGAGTGTTGTTGCAACAAACTTCCGTGTAATTTAAGTATATATGTATTGAACCACATAAATGGAAATGGGTTTTTAATGAACATGTTAAGAAAATGAATCATCTCAGGTATGCTATATTTAGCAGAATAAATTACTTATAACTGTCATACTACCGTTGATGGGGTATTCTTTTCGTAAATCAAACAAACAGAATTAATTAACATATATTTCACTTGGCTAACACGGTAACTACAATAATTGTCTCAGACAAATATGATGAGCATTAAAGTGTATATTTAAAAAAAATATGAGTTTGACAACCATATGTCGTTGATGCCTTTTTATGAATTGATTATATCGACTTCTTGATTTAATTATTTTTGCACATAAATTTGTTTAATTTAATTATGTTCGATACTTCTCTATTCAGCAAATAGTATATTTGCCTATCAAAATGGCTACCAGGGGAGGTCAACATTGTAGTTGTAGTTGCATCAAACAACTCATCTTTAAAAAAAGTTATAAAACTGTAGTCAAACTGTAGTAATTTTATAAAATTGAACGTATGAAAAAGAAAAGTGAAAGGTGCATAACTTTTGACTAGGTTTATACTATTAATAATGAGTAACAAGAGAAGAGAAATATTGTGTCGGTACCTCTTTATAGATCACCTAGAACCAAAGGCTCAAGGTGAGCTATTCTGATCACTTTGTGTCCGTCGTCCGTCATTAACTTTTAGCTTCAAACATCATCTCCTCCTGAACCGCAAGAACAATTTCCACCAAACATCACAGGAATGTTCCTTTCGTGGTCCTCTTTCAAAATTGCTCAAAGATTTAAATTCCATTGAGAACTTTGGTTGCTGCGGCATCAGAAAGGGGACAAAACGTCCAAACTTTAAAAATCTTCTCCGAATCTGCCTGTCAAAATTTAGTAGAATTGTGCCTTGGGTGACCCTCTGTACAAATTGTTCAAGCCATACTGATTGGTCGAAAAACATGGCAGTCATGTGGCATCAGAAAAGGGGCAAAATGACAAAATTTGAAAATTCATTTTTATGAAAGTGCTTGTCTGATTTTAAGAAAATATAATACGAATCTTACTTTAATGATCCTCTATTTAATTTGTTTAAACCGTTTGGATTGGTTACACAATCATAGCAACCAGGCGTCACCACAGAAGGGGTTAAATTGAACTTTTAGCTACAAATGACAACCAACTCCTACCATTCCAATAGACCAATTTCCCAAAAACATCACAGAAATGTTTCTTTAGTGGTCCTCTTTCAAAATTGTTCAAATATTTAAATTCCATTGAGAACTTTGGTTGCTGCGGCATCAGAAAGTGAGAAAAGTACCCAAACTTTAAAATCCTTTTCCTCCATCTGCTTGTCCGATTCCAAGATAATTTGGTAGAAATGTTCCATAAGTGACCCTCTAAAAAACCATGTTGAAGCCATATTGATTTCGTTGAAAAACAAGGCAGCAAGGCGGCATCGGGAAAGGTGCAAAATGACAAAAACTTTATAATTTCATTATTATTAAAGTTCTTGTTAGATTTCAAGATATAAATGGCCTTTACTGATAAGCTGTTTCTTGAGAAGTGTCCACTCCTTGCAGTTTCATTTGCACTCCTTGATCAAATTTTACCAGATATTTGCAGTTAAATATTTGCTACTAATTTACTATCAATTAGGTGATCGATTTAGGGCCATCTTGGCCCTCTTATTTTTTAATACCGAGGCCTACAAGAGACCCATTTTACACATTCTGAAATCCTTCTTTCACACTCAAACCCTATGTTGTCGGTTCTCAAAAGAATCGTCTTTGTGAGACAATTCTTTTGAGTACCCACAACATAGGGTTTGGTTGAGCAATAAGAGAGATATCGTGGTGAAAAGACACATTTATCCATTCTTTGTAGTTCCCTGTATAATGATCATTTGATCTTATAATTTGGTTTCTTTTCGTTACCAGGAGTTAGATGTGAAGTACAGAATTTGACGATCTCCCAGGACGTAGTGTACAGGACTAATGGACAAGTAAGATTGTCCTGCAGTTTCGAAGATCCTGATCCCAAGCCGGACATCAACATCATCTGGCATCACAACGACAACCTGAAACCACTGGTCGCTGGACCCCCTAATTCCCCGGATGATTCCAACCAAAGATTCGCATACCAGTTGAGAATTGATAACGCCAGTAGGAATGATGCGGGCAGATACAGCTGTAACGTTGAAGGAGATCCCTCAGTTGTCTCGACTACCCTGACCGAAGTATCAGGTATAACGACAGATTATTTATAAGTTTGATTTAATTCACTTTCTAAGCGAGCCATATTATGGTTGGATCTTTAAGGACCGTTACAATATGGGACTATTCATTTTATTGAAGACTTTATAAATAGCATACCAGATCAATTGCTTAAAAAATAACCCTTTTCTACATACAACACATCTGCAGCAGAAGACTTTGTAATTAACCAGCCAATAATGTGACTTTTTTTTCGTAATAAGTAATTTATCCTTTTGCTACATTTTTTAAAATGTTATTTTTAAAATATGGTTTTACATGATGAGATGTTCTATATTTTTCTCGAAATGTTTTAAAGTCGTCTGCTGCAGATTTGTTGTATGTGTGTAATGGGGAAGAGGGCAATGGGTCATTATCTATGTTCCAATTTCAAAGCTATGTTCTTATGTCTTATACATGGTTTATTTTTCATAAGAAAAAAAATCGATTTACAAAAGATTTCTTCATCTTTAGTTGACGATAATCTAGCTGTAGGAGAAATTAATTCAAACCTGGAATTAAGCCTTCTGAGTAGTCCGAACCCGGATGTTCGATGTTTCACAGCCAACAAACCATCCAAAGAGGCTTTAGGTTGTAAGATGAACAAGAAAGTTACTGGTGAGTTTCCTGGTGTACATGTGGGTGACTGAAAGGAGTAATTTCTCCTTTTACCAATATGATTTGTATTCTGTCAATGTTTTTTTCAAGTTGTTAGTCTTGCAGCAGACAACTTTTGTTATCACTTAGAAAGGAAATGGTGTTAAACCTTTCCCTCATACAAACGCTTACTGACGTCTCTGCAGCAGACGACATTTGAAAAAAAAGTGGCAAAAGGAGAAATTGCTCTTGATGAGCAATTTTTCCATTTGCTACAATATTCTCAACTCTTGTTAATAATAATACTTTGATGTACAGATATTTTCAATAATTTTGCTCAGATGTTATCAAAGTCGTCTGCCGCAACTTTATTGTTTGTAGAGAAAAGTAATCCATGAGTGATTAAACTAAATGTTTTTTAACTTTACAGCAGGATTTAATCATTTGCCCGCTAATGATGACAAGCTTCTGCAGCGATTTCTCCTTTTCCTACAATGTTATCGACTTTGTATCAAAAGTGTTTGTTTAAATTTCAAGACATTATTTTTCTAGGAAGGGAACCTGATTTTGCTCACCGTCTTTAACCCTTTCCCACATAGAGACCCTTTCTGAAGTCTCTGTAGCAGGCAACTTTTGAAAACATTTTGACAAAAGAAGAAATTTCTTTATTTGCCACAATGTATCAAACTTTATTTCACGATTAAAGTTACATTTATAGAGGTTTACCATATTTTTAACCAGATGTTTCTAAAGTCCTCTGCTGCAGATTTGTCATATGTGGGAATGGTTAACAATATAATCAAGTTATTTACAAGAGATGGCAGTGTTAGAGACCATGGGTCTTAGGTCGACCCTTTTTATGGCATTTTGGGGGCCGATATTCAGCCCCATTCCCGAACCTCAAAACATTATACTTTTCCCTAGAAATCTAGCCAGAAATATGGAAAAGCTTGATTAGTAACAGTATTAATATTTTTAAGGTAAAAAACATTAATCCACAATATTTTCAAAAGTCGTTTGCTGCAGATGCGTAAAAGTGCCTCTGCAGTTGATAAAGTGTTACACAAAATACAAGTACATTAAGTGCCTTTAATTAAACCTTTTTCCTGAATTAGAAAACATTGTACAAAAATAAAACTTCCAATTTTCATGATGATTCAATATTTTCCATGGATACATTTTAAAAACAGAAGACTGAAAATATATCTGCTGCGAATATGTCTGTTTAAGGTAAAGATTTAGCAAGAAATTTCTTATTTCAGAAACGGATGTTGGTTACCATGATTTCCTGATAGTCTCAG
Source organism: Serripes groenlandicus (assembly GCA_031761405.1). Lineage (NCBI taxonomy): Eukaryota > Metazoa > Mollusca > Bivalvia > Cardiida > Cardiidae > Serripes > Serripes groenlandicus. The sequence continues at coordinate 246,363 of JASEVX010000175.1, forward strand.
CTGATGCCTTGCTGTATTACAAAACACTAGAGAAGGCCGTAAAAAAACAAGTGACATTTAACATGTCAAAACCGTTGATAGGTATTGTATTTATAATCCTATATTATTGAATAGAGTTGAAACAATTTGTCTGAAGGTTTTCAAAAGTCGTCCATTGTAGATCTATGCATGTTATAATAAGTTTACACATTACTTTTCTTGATGTGCTATTTTTATGCCATCCAAACCTGATTGCATCTGAAAGCTTCGCATGTAATTGAAAATCAAAACAATGCTTTGTTTTGAAAATATGACAGCAAGAACATTTTGAGAAGAAAATATATGATAGTTGTAAACATTGTGTAAAAGAAGATACTATCCATTTAGAGCAGTTTTTCAAAAGTCAATTACTGTTAAATTGATGTGCATCAATTATCATACTGTATCGTGGGGAAAGGTCAATTTATCAGTTGGCCTCATTGTTATCAAAAGGCGTCTGAGTGTCAGCCTCTGTAAATGAAAGTTAAATCATTGAACAGAGTTGGAAAATTATGTGGCAAATGGTGAAATTGTGAGCAATTTCTCCTTATGTCACAATGATTTGAATTTCATCTGCTGCAGAGCCGTCAACATGCGTCTGTTTATGAGAAAGGGTTAAAGGTACAGTATCAGGAATAAGGTTTCAACTTTCTTTAACAATTCATACTTTCTCCTACAAGGTTTAACGGTGATATGGCATGATGCCAACGTTACTTTCGTATTGACGGGAGACAAAAACCATATCTCAAACATGAAGTTCAGCTGTTCTTATTCAACAAACATCCCATTAGATGTTTCAAAGGAAGATTCGGCGACCAAGACAACATTCACATGTGACAGAAATGAAAGTATGATAGATATAGATGTCCTCGTACAATGGAAAGACAAGATCCTGTATGACAAGAAGATGCGAGAAGCAGGGCACACATCAGGTAAAGTCCATTCTTTTTGTCGTTGTCAATTCACAGGCGTCCGAGTTTTCATTTGAGAATAAAATGGAAACAAACATACAATACCTCGTTAAGATACTACAAATAGTTTCTCTATATAGTCCCTTATGGTGTAATAATAATGAACGCGTTATATTAATTCGGGAAATCCAATACAGCACAGTGTTTCTATAAATATCCTCACTATATGGTATTATATAAAAATAATTATTATTATACTATATGTACCATATGGAAGCTATTTATAGTTACTCGGTCCTGGGTGGGATTCCCTAAATTTCCTCATACACATTCATTACGGTTATGATTATTACAGCATATGGACAAAAATAGAAAGACTATTTGTAGTCTCTTAACGATGTTTTGTGGGTTTTTCTAGGGATGTCATCTGTTTCCCCACTTTCTACTCAAATGAAAACTTGGACACCTGTGGTCAAATTATCCCTTTCCCATCAGACGACTATTGAAAAGCGGCATTATAATCTGGTCACAAGGCCCGTATGTGTTGGCTGGCTTGGATATATGAGCCGTCCCTCGAGAAAATCAACATTATGGCCTCTGCGTAATGTATTGACCCAGATCAGCCTGTGCAGTACGCACAGACTGATCCGGGCCGCGACACATTCCGTCGCAGGGGGATAGAGTAATGATTCCTGAAACAGAAAATCCACAGAAGGCGAAAAGTGTTAATCCGGGTAAGCCTGTGCGGCATGCTTAGGCTGATCCGGGATACTTTACGCAGAGACCACAAAGTTGGTTTTCTCGCGGGGCGGCTCATATATAAACTGTTAGCACAGGCTTCACAAAATTGGTTCAAGCAGTCAAATGGTTAACCTCTTAACATGCAGTATTATCTTATATTATCTCGTCAACTGAACACTCCATCTAATTGTAGTAACCCTTTCCCACCTATAGAGGCATCTGCCGCAGACGACAATTGAAAACAATTTGACAAAGGGAGCAATTTCTCATTTTAACACAATGTTCTCATCCCTTTTCAAGAATTATACGTGCAAATATGTTATCAAAGTCGTCTGCTTCAAACATGTTGTATGTGGAAAAGGGTTTAATAGGGTTTCTACAATATAATGTATCTTTTCTACACTTATTATCCTTAATTTGCACGATGTCTTGTCACAACAGAGCAATTTCTCATTTTCTCACAATGTTTTTTAACCTTGTATCACAGTCATACTCCAATTGTTTACAGTTATAACAATGTTTTCCGTATGTATTTCCAAAATGTATACCTCTTAAACTATCATATCAGTTAAACAGTTAATTTAGATTTTATTTATTTATATTTCAGGTTCTGGAAACTCTCAAGTAGCTGTGATACTTATTGTTGCTAGTGTAATGTCGAAATGGCTTCTGTCCTAACTAGGAATCATTAGATAGTTAAGACTAGTTGAAAGTCTCTCTCCCCGAGATCTTAATCGATTATAAATCCAGTTACAAATTGTGTTAATTATAATATCGTCCTCAATACATGTTCTGATTTATGAAATAAGCAACACAGCTTATACCCGCTATAATTGAAGTCAGACAAAAGTAGTTCGCTATGCGTACCAGAATATTGGATCTGACGACATCGCATAAAAGGTCGTTTCAAATTTTGAATATAGAAGAGCATGTTCTCCTTTTTCTGTCCAATGAAATCGCAAAGTACAACCAATGCTCAGCCATCACTACTTTTCTGTCTTGTTTATTTATATGGGGTTTTCCCTTTTGATACCTTACTATTTTGAAGGTGACAATTTGATTATCAGATCTAGATCTAGGATCATATAACGAATCTACATCAGATAACTTTGAAAACGCTAATAAAAAACTTGGAAACTTTCTATAAATGGAAGAATAATTATTAAATAAAGTTGAACACTTTGTGGCAAAATGCGAAATTATTCTTTAGAGCAATTTCTTCTTTTGCCACGAACTCGTCTGCTGCAGATACATCAGAAGGCATCTGTATGTGGGAAAGGGTAAACCAACAATTGCTGAAAAAGTCCTCATAAGCAGTGCTGCAGATTTTTTTTTTTAGATTATTTAAGAGAGTTGGTAAAGATCTGCTGGCGCATCTATTTCATCTTATCTTGAAACATTATGTGACTAAGGACTGCAAACATTGGGACACCAGATCAAATTGCAGGCAGATGCTGGTTGATCTGGATATACACTAGTCACACATGCTCTTTGATTGGTATGCTGGTTTATATTTCACCTAAACATAAAGTGCTCATGTTGATCTATCCGTCGTCAACTATTTCTTTAAATGACATCTCCTAAACCTCTGTTTGGATTTTGAACAAACTTGGCAGGAAAGGATGCTCCTTTGGTCGTCCTCTTTCAAAGTTGTTCAAACAGTTTTGGTCCATTGTATTACTAGGACACAGGAGCTAAAAATAGATTTTATATCTGGAAAATTCAAAAAGCTTCTCGTCCAAAAGTACCGACATGATATGAAACAAAAAGAATCTTTAAAAAAGATAAACGGTGATCAATATCAGAAAACATTAAGAAATGGAAAATGCGCATATTATTTGACTTGAATATCAGAAAGGTTTTGTTAATAATTAAAACAATCAGTAATTTTCCATGAATTATTAAATTTGCGCAATAATGTTGTATATCTAAGAATTCGACTGCTCCTGGAATCGGTAATGCATTATAATCGTGAACCAGTTGGAACAATGTTCGATTAGAATATTGTTCTTTAAAAGATATATAATCGGTAATCGAGTGTAGCTTGCGCGTTTTTTGTATTTAGAACCACGTGTCAGCCAAAATGATGTAAACTCTCAGAAATTATTAAATAGTAAACGGAAACGATGGAATCAACTTGTTTATATCTTTATCCCAGTATCAACTACTAAATCATAACAATAATCTTTGTGTAAAGGCTAATCGTCTTCAGTTTCTATAAATAGAGTATCAAGGCCGAGAATACGCCACATGACGAGGCTCCCAAGAGGTGTATAAGTTTCAATTGAACGATTTATCATGTTTCAAAAATAATTAATATTTTGCTCTTAAATAATATATTTCATACGTTTTCACTGATTTTTTTCACTGAAATGCATTTCTAAAGAAAAACAATTAAAAGTTAGTATGCAGAACATTTCATTTTAAAACTTCACCTTATTAGTGTCTCTCGTAGGATCGCTTACTTAACTATGAACCAATCAAATCGTTTCATTTCCTTTATTTCTTCGACATTATTCATTAAATACAACATTTGATTGGTCTACAATCTAGATCATTTGCTTAACATCGAGGTCAAAACTGACGTCAATCAGCTATCGCCGAAAAAATGGCCAAAAATGTTCCCCGGGTGACTCTTTACCAAACTTGTTCAATTATTCTGATCCGTTTAAAAAACATGGCCACCTGGAGGTGGAGCTTATTTTCCTTATATGTATATATAGTAAATATTTTAACAATCTTCTTGTCCTAAAGTACTGGTCCAATTTGTAAATAGTTTTGCATAAATGTTCCTTTGGTGACCGTTATATAATAACAAAACAATCATGTCCAAAAATAATAACCAGATTAGATAGTTGTACCTTGGGTGACCAGTTACCGATATTATTCAAATTATTCAAATTCAATTGTCGGTGCGCGTTTTCTTTATGTGTATAGAGTAAAAACTATCAAAATATATTCGTTCAAAAGTATTAGCCCGATTTGAAATTAGCTTGTCATAATTTTTTCTTGTGTGACCCTCAACCAACAGTTTTCAAATCGTTTTGATCCATTGAAGAATATGGCCTCCTAGGGGCGGGGCTCATTTTTGCTATTTTCCTGTTTTCACCATGAAAATGACGTTTTTACATACTTCTGTGGTTTTCAAAGATACAACAACAAAACATTCGGACCATGTGTACAGTTTTGCATTTAGCTTTCATAATATGCCTTTGGTCATCCTTAACACGATCTTTTGACATTCTTCCTTGAGCTTAAGTATAATGATACTCAGATTTAAGGCCTAGCTTGGCTCTTCTTCTCTTCACCAATTGTTTGCCATATTGTGATCAACATGTGTTCTTCGTTTTGTTCTTGAAACCTTTCAACTCTTTCCAACAACAACAAATCTGCAGCAGACGACTGAACGCATAATAAGAAAGATATCTCTATAAATGAAAGTATAATGCGTTTGAAAGTGTGGCAAAAGGGTAGTTGCTCATTATGAGTTTTTTTTCCTTTTGCTACAATGTTTTCAAGAGTCATCTGTATGCGGGAAAGGGTCAAACAACCCAACGGAACCCTGGTTTTTGCGGCATCAAAATGGGGGTTACATGGAACATTATTCTCATTTGAAACTGCTTGTCCAATTTCAAGATAAAAAATATTCAAGGTAATTTGGCCTAAATGCTATTAAGCAAAAGGACTCTGGTGAGTGCTACATGATCCTCTTGATTAGGATTTCAATATTGATCCATTACTTCACATTGACCATATTTGACGCCTGCTGTTGCAGACGACTTTTGATAAAATTGCAATACCAAATTGAATTGCTCAAAACCAGCAATTTCCACTTTAATTGCAATTTTCAACTCTTTGTCAAAACGTTACTTCAAGTCTTCCAGATTTTTCAACTTATTCATCTGTTGATTGTAAAATAAACAACATTTAACATATCTTGTAAAGTAATGGGTTAAGCTAGATTGTGAAATAAAGTTATTTCAATGTTCCGTTTCACAATGTTGGCATAAGTATTTTAATTAATCAATTTGTAATATTTTTTATTATTTTCAAGTTCTTATAATAATTTAGGGGGAAAATATCAAAGAAAAGACTGGTACTGGTATTTAAGTTCGCTCAAAAATATCCACAGCGAAACACATTTACAGTTACAATGACATGGAGATGCTTTAAGACCATTTTCATTGATTTGCATATTTCTCTATGGAAAATAATATTGGTATGCAGATTCTTTGGTTTTCTGTTGCATCTGCAAGAGACGACTTTTGGAATCATAGTGGCAAAAGGAAAAATTGCTCATAATGAGCAATTACTCTTGTTGCCACAATTTTTTCAATATTAATTCTTTAATTTTATTTCATTTTTAGAGTTTTTATATGTAAGACTAACTGCTGTTTGTTGGAAAGAGTAAACTATGAACTTAGTTCTTGACTTTGGATTGCCATTTGAGCCGTCCCGCAAGAAAACCAACGTTATGGACTCTGCGTAATGTATCGACCCAGATCGTTACATGCATGTCTGTGATTATTCAACATATTCTTATGTCACACATAAAAACCTTTCTTCGGAGGGTTTGGATATAACATGGACGTAGATAAGATATTCTTATGTCACACATAAAAACCTTTCTTCGGAGGGTTTGGATATAACATGGACGTAGATAAGATATTCTTATGTCACACATAAAAACCTTTCTTCGGAGGGTTTGGATATAACATGGACGTAGATAAGATATTCTTATGTCACACACAAAAACCTTTCTTCGGAGGGTTTGGATATAACAGGGACGTATATAAGATCTACGTCCCTGGATATAATCTCAATTATGATAAATCTCCAGAGCCTTCTTATTTGGAAATTTCTGATTGGTCTATATATAGAATGAATTTGGTTCTGACCAATCAGATACATTTAGCAGGTCTGAGCAAAGTGTAGTATTTTCTCGCGGTGCGAAATATAGCGAGAAAATATTGATGATGATGATGATTTATGACGTTTACCCTCGCGCTCGGCAATAATGCCATTTGGCGAGCAGAGAAAATATTGTCTTAGCGACATGTGATTTGAATTGAGGGTATTTTGTTTACGCACGGGTGAGCCCATGTGCAGTTTGTGTAAGCAAATCATTCTACCAGTCAGTCACGTACAGGCAAGACGTGTTTAATTTCAATTTCATTAATTATTTCGTTATTTCTGTACACTAAACTTTGAATGAAAGTCGTTTATGCTCAATATTTGAAATGTTTTGAGAGTTGAAAGGCATAATATTATATTTGTTTAATCACCATGTTTAACTAAATGTTTAACTGAAAGATTACGCATTGTATAAGTCTAGTACAAAGTAAGGTCCGGCGGTTCGCGGCATGGCATTTGACGTCCGGGCACAGGTTTCCAGAGTTATTTCATCAAATAGGTGTTTTTATCTCTGGTTGTTCCTGGGCCAGTCGACCGCAATACATTAGCTCATACTGTTTAAAAGGTCTGCTCGATACATCAAGGTCGGGTTTATACAACTGATATTGTTTTAATATTTAATCAGAAGAATCTGTTAATGATTATTTGTATCTCAGTCCTGTACTAATAAAGCCTGCCTGGTAAATGCTTACACTGTTGTTGTTATTATTATTGTTGTTTATAGGGGTATGAAAGAAGTATAGCTAAGACTAGTGTTTACCTTGGAGAATCATATTTTTGCAATTTTAAAATCATCCGCTGCAGATGTGTTGTATGTGGGAACATGATAAATTGGACCCTAGTCAAAGTAATTATGTTAATCAAGCAGTGTTTGTGTTCAGAGTTTGTAGTAGAAAGTACCCAAATACAACATCTATGCAAAACTATGGAAAATCATATAAATGAAAGTATAACTATGGAATAAAGTAGAAAACAGTGTTGCGAAAGGAGAAATTGCTCACCTTTCAAAACAATGTTTCAAAAGGGTCAAAATGTGCGAAAGGGTTTAACTTTGGTAAGAGAGCACCGATTTGATTTTATTGCCAAGCTTTCCAAATGACATGGATGCCATGTCATACATATTGATCATGATGCTCGATTACATTTACAAATCTGCAGCAGACAACTTTGAAGACATTAAGTCAAAAACATGGAAAATATCTATAAATGAAGGTATAATTACTGAATAAAGCTGAAAACATTGTAGCAAAGGGATAAATTGCTCGTTTGAGCAATTTCTTCTTTTGTCAAAATGTTTTCAAAAGAGGTCTACTTCAGAGGCGTCAGAAAGCGTCTATACCCAGTGAACCATTCGTTTCGGTGGCAGCAACGTCTCCTATGGGTGTTGGTATGCAAGACGTTTGTACTACGTGCTTAATACGTTTCGGAGCAAATTGGAACACTATAGACGTCTGCAAGACGTCTGCCATACGGCTTTAAGACGTATTGGTAACCAACACCAAATGGACACTAAGTGAAGACATATACTAGACGTCTACAATACGTTTTTAATACGTATTGGTTACAAAAACCAAATGGACACAAAGTAAAGACATATAGTAGACGTCTTCATTACGTGTTTAATACGTATTGGTAACTAAAACTACATGGACACTAAGTGAAGACATATAGTAGACGTCTGCAATACGTTTTTAATACGTATTGGTAACCAAAACCAAATGGACACTAAGTGAAGACTTTGAAAAAAATACAGAAGACGTCTACCATACGTTTTTAATACGTATTGGTAATCAAAACCATATGGACACTAAGTGAAGACTTTCAAATAATTACAGAAGACGTCTGCCATACGTTCTTAATACGTAATGGATACCAAAACCATATGGACACTAAATGAAGACTTCGAAAAAAATACAGTTGACGTCTGTCATACGTTTTTAATACGTACTAGTAACCAAAACCATATTGACACTAGTGAAGACTTTGAGTAAATAAACAGTTGACGTCTGCCACGCGTTTTTAATACGTATTTGTAACCAAAACCATATGGACACTAAGTGAAGGGTTTGAAAAAAATCAGTAGACGTCTATCATACGTTTTTAAGACGTATTGGTAACCAAAACCATATGGACACAAAATGAAGCTTTAGAAACAAAAACAGATGACGCCTGCAATACGTTTTGAATACGTATTGGTAACCCAAACCATATAGACACTAAGTTAAGACTTTGAGAAAATAAACAGTCGACGTCTGCCATGCGATTTTAATACGTATTGGTTACAAAAACCAAATGGACACAAAGTAAAGACATATAGTATACGTCTGCAATACGTTTTTAATACGTATTGGTAACCAAAACTACATGGACACTAAGTGAAGACATATAGTAGACGTCTGCAATACGTTTTAATACGTATTGGTAATCAAAACCATATGGACACTAAGTGAAGACATTCAAATAATTACAGAAGACGTCTGCCATACGTTCTTAATACGTAATGCATAGCAAAACCATATGGACACTAAATGAAGACTTCGAAAAAAATACAGTTGACCTCTGGCATACGTTTTTAATACGTACTAGTAACCAAAACCATATTGACACTAAGTGAAGACTTTGAGTAAATAAACAGTTGACGTCTGCCACGCGTTTTTAATACGTATTTGTAACCAAAACCATATGGACACTAAGTGAAGGGTTTGAAAAAAAATCAGTAGACGTCTATCATACGTTTTTAATACGTATTGGTAATCAAAACCATATGGACACTAAGTGAAGACTTTCAAATAATTACAGAAGACGTCTGCCATACGTTTTTAATACGTAATGGATACCAAAACCATATGGACACTAAATGAAGAATTCGAAAAAAATACAGTTGACGTCTGTTATACGTTTTTAATACGTACTGGTAACCAAAACCATATTGACACTAAGTGAATACTTTGAGTAAATAAACAGTTGACGTCTGCCACGCGTTTTTAATACGTATTTGTAACCAAAACCATATGGACACCAAGTGAAGGGTTTGAACAAAATCAATAGACGTCTATCATACGTTTATAAGACGTATTGGTAACCAAAACCATATGGACACAAAATGAAGCTTTAGAAACAAAAAACAGATGACGCCTGCAATACATTTTTAATACGTATTGGTAACCAAAACCAAATGGACACTAAGTTAAGACTTTGAGAAAATAAACAGTGGACGTCTGCCATGCGATTTTAATATGTATTTGTTACCCAAACCATATGGACACTAAATGAAGACTTTGAAAAAATAAGCAGTTGACGTCTGCCATACGTTTTTAATACGTTCTGGTAACCAAAACCATATGGACACTTAGTGATGACTTTGAAACGAATTCAGATGACGTCTGCCATACATTTTTAATACGTATTGGTAACTAAAACCATATTGACACTAGTTGGAGACTTTGAGGAAATAAACAGTTGACGTGTGCTATGCGTTTTTAATACGTATTGGTAACCAAAACCATATGGACACTAAGTGAAGACTTAGAAAAAAAATCTGTACACGTCTGCCATACGTTTTTTAAACGTATTGGTAACCAACAAGATATTGACAATAAGTGAAGACTTTAAAAAAATAAAAAGTTGACGTCTGCCATGCGTTTTTATTACGTATTGGTAACCAAAACCATGTGAATTCTAAGTGATGACTTTGAAACAAATACTGATGACGTCTGCAATACGTATTGGTAACAAAACTACATGGACACTAAGTGAAAACTTTGAAAAATAAAAGGTTGACGTCTGCAATACGTTTTTAAGACATATTGGTTACCAAAGCCATATGGACACTTAGTGAAGACTTTGTAAAAATAAACAATTGACGTCTGCCATGCGTTTTTAATACGTATTGGTAACCAAAACCATATGGACACTAAATGATGACTTTGAAACAAATGCAGATGACGTTGCTGCTGGTCCTGTCAGGCTTCTGAAGCAAACTATTTGTAGTCTCTTAACGATGTTTTGTGGGTTTTTCTAGGGATGTCATCTGTTTCCCCACTTTCTACTCAAATGAAAACTTGGACACCTGTGGTCAAATTATCCCTTTCCCATCAGACGACTATTGAAAAGCGGCATTATAATCTGGTCACAAGGCCCGTATATGTTGGCTGGCTTGGATATATGAGCCGTCCCTCGAGAAAATCAACATTATGGCCTCTGCGTAATGTATTGACCCAGATCAGCCTGTGCAGTACGCACAGACTGATCCGGGCCGCGACACATTCCGTCGCAGGGGGATAGAGTAATGATTCCTGAAACAGAAAATCTACAGAAGGCGAAAAGTGTTAATCCGGGTAAGCCTGTGCGGCATGCTTAGGCTGATCCGGGATACTTTACGCAGAGACCACAAAGTTGGTTTTCTCGCGGGGCGGCTCATATATAAACTGTTAGCACAGGCTTCACAAAATTGGTTCAAGCAGTCAAATGGTTAACCTCTTAACATGCAGTATTATCTTATATTATCTCGTCAACTGAACACTCCATCTAATTGTAGTAACCCTTTCCCACCTATAGAGGCATCTGCCGCAGACGACAATTGAAAACAATTTGACAAAGGGAGCAATTTCTCATTTTAACACAATGTTCTCATCCCTTTTCAAGAATTATACGTGCAAATATGTTATCAAAGTCGTCTGCTTCAAACATGTTGTATGTGGAAAAGGGTTTAATAGGGTTTCTACAATATAATGTATCTTTTCTACACTTATTATTGACGCCGCGTGGGAGCGCGGCGTCAGTATGGGATAGGTTTTAATTTTGTACCATGGGGTGACGTAATCGAAAAGGGAGAAACCAATGTTATTATTGTTAAAAAAACCTCTGTTGTTTGATTGAAAAAAACAACCTTTATGAATCAATAAATTGTATTAACTGATTTAAGAAACAACAAGATACAAAATACGTTTGTCTTCTACCGTTATTACAAAACTTTATACACATTTAATTTGTATTTAATAACTTTTCCCCAACTGTCTAGGCTACGCTGTTTTTGATTGTTTGGTTTACGGCCCTGACCCAATTCATCAAAGCTCAGAGAAAAAGTTCACTTTTCCCAAACTTTCTAGGCTACGCGTTTTTAATTGTTTAGTTTACGGGCCCAAAATTCGCCGGATGTTTTTGCCTATTTATAAAAGTGTGTGAAGTTGGCAGAGCATTAGACGTTAGACATTAGACATTCAAAAAAAATATTCGAATGTCTAATCAGACGTTAGACATTCGATTAGACATTCGCTAATTTTGATTATCGAATGTCTAATTAGACATTAGACATTCAATTAGACATTCAGAAAAATCGCAAATGTTAAATATCGAATGTCTAATTCGACATTAGACATTCAATTAGACATTCGCAAATTACAAGATCTATAACCCAAATTCGTCGGAGGTCATTGTACATTCAAAAAACGAATGCCTAATTGGTCAGTTAGACATTAGACATTCGATTAGACATTCGCAAATTAAGGGATTTAGGTACCAAATTCGTCGGAGGTCATTGTACATGCAAAAAACGAATGTCTAATTGGTCAGTTAGACATTAGACATTCGATTAGACATTCGCGAATTACGATATTTAGGTTCCAAATTCGTCGTAGGTCAACGTACAATCAAAAAACGAATGTCTAATTGGTCAGTTAGACATTAGACATTCGATTAGACATTCGCAAATTAAGAGATTTAGGTACCAAATTCGTCGGAGGTCATTGTACGTGCAACAAACGAATGTCTTATTGGTCAGTTAGACATTAGACATTCGATTAGACATTCGCAAATTACTATACTTAGGTTCCAAATTCGTCAGAGATCATTGTACATTCAAAAAACGAATGTCTAATTGGTCAGTTAGACATTAGACATTCGATTAGACATTCGCAAATTAAGAGATTTAGGTACCAAATTCGTCGGAGGGCATTGTACGTGCAAAAAACGAATGTCTAATTGGTCAGTTAGACATTAGACATTCGATTAGACATTCGCAAATTACTATACTTAGGTTCGAAATTCGTCGGAGGTCATTGTACATTAAAAAAACGAATGTCTAATTGGTCAGTTAGACATTAGACATTCGATTAGACATTCGCAAATTACTATACTTAGGTTCCAAATTCGTCAGAGATCATTGTACATTCAAAAAACGAATGTCTAATTGGTCAGTTAGACATTAGACATTCGATTAGACATTCGCAAATTACAGGATCTATAACCCAAATTCGTCGGAGGTCATTGTACATTAAAAAAACGAATGTCTAATTGGTCAGTTAGACATTAGACATTCGCAAATTACGAGATTTAAGTACGAAATTCGTCGGAGGTCATTGTACATCCAAAAAACGAATGTCTAATTGGTCAGTTAGACATTAGACATTCGATTAGACATTCGCAAATTAAGAGATTTAGGTACCAAATTCGTCAGAGATCAATGTACATTAAAAAAACGAATGTCTAATTGGTCAATTAGACATTAGACATTCGATTAGACATTCGCAAATTACAAGATATATAACCCAAATTCGTCGGAGGTCATTGCACATTAAAAAAACGAATGTCTAATTGGTCAGTTAGACATTAGACATTCGATTAGACATTCGCAAATTAAGGGATTTAGGTACCAAATTCGTCGGAGGTCATTATACATGCAAAAAACAAATGTCTAATTGGTCAGTTAGACATTAGACATTCGATTAGACATTCGCAAATTAAGAGATTTAGGTACCAAATTCGTCAGAGATCAATGTACATTAAAAAAACGAATGTCTAATTGGTCAATTAGACATTAGACATTCGATTAGACATTCGCAAATTACAAGATATATAACTCAAATTCGTCGGAGGTCATTGCACATTAAAAAAACGAATGTCTAATTGGTCAGTTAGACATTAGACATTCGCAAAGTAAGGGATTTAGGTACCAAATTCGTCGGAGGTCATTGTACATCCAAAAAACGAATGTCTAATTGGTCAGTTAGACATTAGACATTCGATTAGACATTCGCAAATTAAGAGATTTAGGTACCAAATTCGTCAGAGATCAATGTACATTAAAAAAACGAATGTCTAATTGGTCAGTTAGACATTAGACATTCGATTAGACATTCGCAAATTACAAGATCTATAACCCAAATTCGTCGGAGGTCATTGCACATTAAAAAAACGAATGTCTAATTGGTCAGTTAGACATTAGACATTCGATTAGACATTCGCAAATTAAGGGATTTAGGTACCAAATTCGTCGGAGGTCATTATACATGCAAAAAACGAATGTCTAATTGATCAGTTAGACATTAGACATTCGATTACACATTCGCAAATTAAGAGATTTAGGTACCAAATTAATCAGAGATCAATGTACATTAAAAAACGAATGTCTAATTGGTCAATTAGACATTCGATTAGACATTCGCAAATTAAGAGATTTATGAACCAAATTCATCAGAGATCAATGTACATTAAAAAAAAAACGAATGTCTAATTGATCAGTTAGACATTAGACATTCGATTAGACATTCGCAAATTAAGAGGTTTAGGTACGAAATTTGTCTGAGGTCATTGTACACGCAAAAAACGAATGTCTTATTGGTCAAATAACTTGAACATATTGATAACTCGAACATATCGATATCTCGAACATACCGATGACTCGAACACATCGATATCTCGAATACATTGATAAAACGAATGTTTTTGACTTGAACATTTATTGACAAATCGAACATATCGATATCTCGAAACTTTCGATATCTCGAACTTTCCAATATCTCGAACTTTCGATATATATATATTTTTTTTTTTTTCTTCTCGATATCTCGAACTTTCCAATAACTTTTCGATATCTTTAAAAAAAAAAATCTCGATATCTCGAACTTTATCGAAAAGTCCGAGATATCGACAAGTACGAGATATCGACAAGTTCGAGATATCGAAAATTTCGAGATATCGGAAAGTTCGAGATAAAAAAAAATTGTTAAGTTCGAGATATCGAAAAAAAATATAATTTCCTTTTTCGAAAAGTTCGAGATATCGGAAAGTTCGAGATATCGAAAAAAAAAGAAAAAAAAAAAAAAGATATCAATATGTTCGAACATTTCGATTTCTCGATTATTTTTTTTGATATTTTTTTTTTCTCGTTATCTCAGAAATTTGCGATATCTTGATTTTTTTTTTTTTTTTTTTTTTTTTTTTTTTTTTCTCGAACATTTCGAGATATCGATTTGAAACCGTGTATTGGTAAAAAATTAAGAAACTTCATGTTGTATGGTAACCTTTTATTATAGGCTATGGTAGCCAGGTGAGCAATATAGGCACATCTTGGCCTTTTTGGTTATGATAAAGGGACATTTGGCCTTCTTGTTCGAAATATTTACATCCTGTCTGTTTTCACACGTTATTTAAATGTACTGAACTACATCTGCTTCCTTTAAGTCATGCTTCAAAATCATGCGCGGCGTCCTTTGATGCTCTGCATCAAAATTCGTCTTGTCCTTAATTTGCACGATGTCTTGTCACAACAGAGCAATTTCTCATTTTCTCACAATGTTTTTTAACCTTGTATCACAGTCATACTCCAATTGTTTACAGTTATAACAATGTTTTCCGTATGTATTTCCAAAATGTATACCTCTTAAACTATCATATCAGTTAAACAGTTAATTTAGATTTTATTTATTTATATTTCAGGTTCTGGAAACTCTCAAGTAGCTGTGATACTTATTGTTGCTAGTGTAATGTCGAAATGGCTTCTGTCCTAACTAGGAATCATTAGATAGGTAAGACTAGTTGAAAGTCTCTCTCCCCGAGATCTTAATCGATTATAAATCCAGTTACAAATTGTGTTAATTATAATATCGTCCTCAATACATGTTCTGATTTATGAAATAAGCAATACAGCTTATACCCGCTATAATTGAAGTCAGACAAAAGTAGTTCGCTATGCGTACCAGAATATTGGATCTGACGACATCGCATAAAAGGTCGTTTCAAATTTTGAATATAGAAGAGCATGTTCTCCTTTTTCTGTCCAATGAAATCGCAAAGTACAACCAATGCTCAGCCATCACTACTTTTCTGTCTTGTTTATTTATATGGGGTTTTCCCTTTTGATACCTTACTATTTTGAAGGTGACAATTTGATTATCAGATCTAGAGGATCATATAACGAATCTACATCAGATAACTTTGAAAACGCTAATAAAAAACTTGGAAACTTTCTATAAATGGAAGAATAATTATTAAATAAAGTTGAACACTTTGTGGCAAAATGCGAAATTATTCTTTAGAGCAATTTCTTCTTTTGCCACGAACTCGTCTGCTGCAGATACATCAGAAGGCATCTGTATGTGGGAAAGGGTAAACCAACAATTGCTGAAAAAGTCCTCATAAGCAGTGCTGCAGATTTTTTTTTTAGATTATTTAAGAGAGTTGGTAAAGATCTGCTGGCGCATCTATTTCATCTTATCTTGAAACATTATGTGACTAAGGACTGCAAACATTGGGACACCAGATCAAATTGCAGGCAGATGCTGGTTGATCTGGATATACACTAGTCACACATGCTCTTTGATTGGTATGCTGGTTTATATTTCACCTAAGCATAAAGTGCTCATGTTGATCTATCCGTCGTCAACTATTTCTTTAAATGACATCTCCTAAACCTCTGTTTGGATTTTGAACAAACTTGGCAGGAAAGGATGCTCCTTTGGTCGTCCTCTTTCAAAGTTGTTCAAACAGTTTTGGTCCATTGTATTACTAGGACACAGGAGCTAAAAATAGATTTTATATCTGGAAAATTCAAAAAGCTTCTCGTCCAAAAGTACCGACATGATATGAAACAAAAAGAATCTTTAAAAAAGATAAACGGTGATCAATATCAGAAAACATTAAGAAATGGAAAATGCGCATATTATTTGACTTGAATATCAGAAAGGTTTTGTTAATAATTAAAACAATCAGTAATTTTCCATGAATTATTAAATTTGCGCAATAATGTTGTATATCTAAGAATTCGACTGCTCCTGGAATCGGTAATGCATTATAATCGTGAACCAGTTGGAACAATGTTCGATTAGAATATTGTTCTTTAAAAGATATATAATCGGTAATCGAGTGTAGCTTGCGCGTTTTTTGTATTTAGAACCACGTGTCAGCCAAAATGATGTAAACTCTCAGAAATTATTAAATAGTAAACGGAAACGATGGAATCAACTTGTTTATATCTTTATCCCAGTATCAACTACTAAATCATAACAATAATCTTTGTGTAAAGGCTAATCGTCTTCAGTTTCTATAAATAGAGTATCAAGGCCGAGAATACGCCACATGACGAGGCTCCCAAGAGGTGTATAAGTTTCAATTGAACGATTTATCATGTTTCAAAAATAATTAATATTTTGCTCTTAAATAATATATTTCATACGTTTTCACTGATTTTTTTCACTGAAATGCATTTCTAAAGAAAAACAATTAAAAGTTAGTATGCAGAACATTTCATTTTAAAACTTCACCTTATTAGTGTCTCTCGTAGGATCGCTTACTTAACTATGAACCAATCAAATCGTTTCATTTCCTTTATTTCTTCGACATTATTCATTAAATACAACATTTGATTGGTCTACAATCTAGATCATTTGCTTAACATCGAGGTCAAAACTGACGTCAATCAGCTATCGCCGAAAAAATGGCCAAAAATGTTCCCCGGGTGACTCTTTACCAAACTTGTTCAATTATTCTGATCCGTTTAAAAAACATGGCCACCTGGAGGTGGAGCTTATTTTCCTTATATGTATATATAGTAAATATTTTAACAATCTTCTTGTCCTAAAGTACTGGTCCAATTTGTAAATAGTTTTGCATAAATGTTCCTTTGGTGACCGTTATATAATAACAAAACAATCATGTCCAAAAATAATAACCAGATTAGATAGTTGTACCTTGGGTGACCAGTTACCGATATTATTCAAATTATTCAAATTCAATTGTCGGTGCGCGTTTTCTTTATGTGTATAGAGTAAAAACTATCAAAATATATTCGTTCAAAAGTATTAGCCCGATTTGAAATTAGCTTGTCATAATTTTTTCTTGTGTGACCCTCAACCAACAGTTTTCAAATCGTTTTGATCCATTGAAGAATATGGCCTCCTAGGGGCGGGGCTCATTTTTGCTATTTTCCTGTTTTCACCATGAAAATGACGTTTTTACATACTTCTGTGGTTTTCAAAGATACAACAACAAAACATTCGGACCATGTGTACAGTTTTGCATTTAGCTTTCATAATATGCCTTTGGTCATCCTTAACACGATCTTTTGACATTCTTCCTTGAGCTTAAGTATAATGATACTCAGATTTAAGGCCTAGCTTGGCTCTTCTTCTCTTCACCAATTGTTTGCCATATTGTGATCAACATGTGTTCTTCGTTTTGTTCTTGAAACCTTTCAACTCTTTCCAACAACAACAAATCTGCAGCAGACGACTGAACGCATAATAAGAAAGATATCTCTATAAATGAAAGTATAATGCGTTTGAAAGTGTGGCAAAAGGGTAGTTGCTCATTATGAGTTTTTTTTCCTTTTGCTACAATGTTTTCAAGAGTCATCTGTATGCGGGAAAGGGTCAAACAACCCAACGGAACCCTGGTTTTTGCGGCATCAAAATGGGGGTTACATGGAACATTATTCTCATTTGAAACTGCTTGTCCAATTTCAAGATAAAAAATATTCAAGGTAATTTGGCCTAAATGCTATTAAGCAAAAGGACTCTGGTGAGTGCTACATGATCCTCTTGATTAGGATTTCAATATTGATCCATTACTTCACATTGACCATATTTGACGCCTGCTGTTGCAGACGACTTTTGATAAAATTGCAATACCAAATTGAATTGCTCAAAACCAGCAATTTCCACTTTAATTGCAATTTTCAACTCTTTGTCAAAACGTTACTTCAAGTCTTCCAGATTTTTCAACTTATTCATCTGTTGATTGTAAAATAAACAACATTTAACATATCTTGTAAAGTAATGGGTTAAGCTAGATTGTGAAATAAAGTTATTTCAATGTTCCGTTTCACAATGTTGGCATAAGTATTTTAATTAATCAATTTGTAATATTTTTTATTATTTTCAAGTTCTTATAATAATTTAGGGGGAAAATATCAAAGAAAAGACTGGTACTGGTATTTAAGTTCGCTCAAAAATATCCACAGCGAAACACATTTACAGTTACAATGACATGGAGATGCTTTAAGACCATTTTCATTGATTTGCATATTTCTCTATGGAAAATAATATTGGTATGCAGATTCTTTGGTTTTCTGTTGCATCTGCAAGAGACGACTTTTGGAATCATAGTGGCAAAAGGAAAAATTGCTCATAATGAGCAATTACTCTTGTTGCCACAATTTTTTCAATATTAATTCTTTAATTTTATTTCATTTTTAGAGTTTTTATATGTAAGACTAACTGCTGTTTGTTGGAAAGAGTAAACTATGAACTTAGTTCTTGACTTTGGATTGCCATTTGAGCCGTCCCGCAAGAAAACCAACGTTATGGACTCTGCGTAATGTATCGACCCAGATCGTTACATGCATGTCTGTGATTATTCAACATATTCTTATGTCACACATAAAAACCTTTCTTCGGAGGGTTTGGATATAACATGGACGTAGATAAGATATTCTTATGTCACACATAAAAACCTTTCTTCGGAGGGTTTGGATATAACATGGACGTAGATAAGATATTCTTATGTCACACATAAAAACCTTTCTTCGGAGGGTTTGGATATAACATGGACGTAGATAAGATATTCTTATGTCACACACAAAAACCTTTCTTCGGAGGGTTTGGATATAACAGGGACGTATATAAGATCTACGTCCCTGGATATAATCTCAATTATGATAAATCTCCAGAGCCTTCTTATTTGGAAATTTCTGATTGGTCTATATATAGAATGAATTTGGTTCTGACCAATCAGATACATTTAGCAGGTCTGAGCAAAGTGTAGTATTTTCTCGCGGTGCGAAATATAGCGAGAAAATATTGATGATGATGATGATTTATGACGTTTACCCTCGCGCTCGGCAATAATGCCATTTGGCGAGCAGAGAAAATATTGTCTTAGCGACATGTGATTTGAATTGAGGGTATTTTGTTTACGCACGGGTGAGCCCGTGTGCAGTTTGTGTAAGCAAATCATTCTACCAGTCAGTCACGTACAGGCAAGACGTGTTTAATTTCAATTTCATTAATTATTTCGTTATTTCTGTACACTAAACTTTGAATGAAAGTCGTTTATGCTCAATATTTGAAATGTTTTGAGAGTTGAAAGGCATAATATTATATTTGTTTAATCACCATGTTTAACTAAATGTTTAACTGAAAGATTACGCATTGTATAAGTCTAGTACAAAGTAAGGTCCGGCGGTTCGCGGCATGGCATTTGACGTCCGGGCACAGGTTTCCAGAGTTATTTCATCAAATAGGTGTTTTTTATCTCTGGTTGTTCCTGGGCCAGTCGACCGCAATACATTAGCTCATACTGTTTAAAAGGTCTGCTCGATACATCAAGGTCGGGTTTATACAACTGATATTGTTTTAATATTTAATCAGAAGAATCTGTTAATGATTATTTGTATCTCAGTCCTGTACTAATAAAGCCTGCCTGGTAAATGCTTACACTGTTGTTGTTATTATTATTGTTGTTTATAGGGGTATGAAAGAAGTATAGCTAAGACTAGTGTTTACCTTGGAGAATCATATTTTTGCAATTTTAAAATCATCCGCTGCAGATGTGTTGTATGTGGGAACATGATAAATTGGACCCTAGTCAAAGTAATTATGTTAATCAAGTAGTGTTTGTGTTCAGAGTTTGTAGTAGAAAGTACCCAAATACAACATCTATGCAAAACTATGGAAAATCATATAAATGAAAGTATAACTATGGAATAAAGTAGAAAACAGTGTTGCGAAAGGAGAAATTGCTCACCTTTCAAAACAATGTTTCAAAAGGGTCAAAATGTGCGAAAGGGTTTAACTTTGGTAAGAGAGCACCGATTTGATTTTATTGCCAAGCTTTCCAAATGACATGGATGCCATGTCATACATATTGATCATGATGCTCGATTACATTTACAAATCTGCAGCAGACAACTTTGAAGACATTAAGTCAAAAACATGGAAAATATCTATAAATGAAGGTATAATTACTGAATAAAGCTGAAAACATTGTAGCAAAGGGATAAATTGCTCGTTTGAGCAATTTCTTCTTTTGTCAAAATGTTTTCAAAAGAGGTCTACTTCAGAGGCGTCAGAAAGCGTCTATACCCAGTGAACCATTCGTTTCGGTGACAGCAACGTCTCCTATGGGTGTTGGTATGCAAGACGTTTGTACTACGTGCTTAATACGTTTCGGAGCAAATTGGAACACTATAGACGTCTGCAAGACGTCTGCCATACGGCTTTAAGACGTATTGGTAACCAACACCAAATGGACACTAAGTGAAGACATATACTAGACGTCTACAATACGTTTTTAATACGTATTGGTTACAAAAACCAAATGGACACAAAGTAAAGACATATAGTAGACGTCTTCATTACGTTTTTAATACGTATTGGTAACTAAAACTACATGGACACTAAGTGAAGACATATAGTAGACGTCTGCAATACGTTTTTAATACGTATTGGTAACCAAAACCAAATGGACACTAAGTGAAGACTTTGAAAAAAATACAGAAGACGTCTACCATACGTTTTTAATACGTATTGGTAATCAAACCCATATGGACACTAAGTGAAGACTTTCAAATAATTACAGAAGACGTCTGCCATACGTTCTTAATACGTAATGGATACCAAAACCATATGGACACTAAATGAAGACTTCGAAAAAAATACAGTTGACGTCTGTCATACGTTTTTAATACGTACTAGTAACCAAAACCATATTGACACTAAGTGAAGACTTTGAGTAAATAAACAGTTGACGTCTGCCACGCGTTTTTAATACGTATTTGTAACCAAAACCATATGGACACTAAGTGAAGGGTTTGAAAAAAATCAGTAGACGTCTATCATACGTTTTTAAGACGTATTGGTAACCAAAACCATATGGACACAAAATGAAGCTTTAGAAACAAAAACAGATGACGCCTGCAATACGTTTTGAATACGTATTGGTAACCCAAACCATATAGACACTAAGTTAAGACTTTGAGAAAATAAACAGTCGACGTCTGCCATGCGATTTTAATACGTATTGGTTACAAAAACCAAATGGACACAAAGTAAAGACATATAGTATACGTCTGCAATACGTTTTTAATACGTATTGGTAACCAAAACTACATGGACACTAAGTGAAGACATATAGTAGACGTCTGCAATACGTTTTAATACGTATTGGTAATCAAAACCATATGGACACTAAGTGAAGACATTCAAATAATTACAGAAGACGTCTGCCATACGTTCTTAATACGTAATGCATAGCAAAACCATATGGACACTAAATGAAGACTTCGAAAAAAATACAGTTGACCTCTGTCATACGTTTTTAATACGTACTAGTAACCAAAACCATATTGACACTAAGTGAAGACTTTGAGTAAATAAACAGTTGACGTCTGCCACGCGTTTTTAATACGTATTTGTAACCAAAACCATATGGACACTAAGTGAAGGGTTTGAAAAAAATCAGTAGACGTCTATCATACGTTTTTAATACGTATTGGTAATCAAAACCATATGGACACTAAGTGAAGACTTTCAAATAATTACAGAAGACGTCTGCCATACGTTTTTAATACGTAATGGATACCAAAACCATATGGACACTAAATGAAGAATTCGAAAAAAATACAGTTGACGTCTGTTATACGTTTTTAATACGTACTGGTAACCAAAACCATATTGACACTAAGTGAAGACTTTGAGTAAATAAACAGTTGACGTCTGCCACGCGTTTTTAATACGTATTTGTAACCAAAACCATATGGACACCAAGTGAAGGGTTTGAACAAAATCAATAGACGTCTATCATACGTTTATAAGACGTATTGGTAACCAAAACCATATGGACACAAAATGAAGCTTTAGAAACAAAAAACAGATGACGCCTGCAATACATTTTTAATACGTATTGGTAACCAAAACCAAATGGACACTAAGTTAAGACTTTGAGAAAATAAACAGTGGACGTCTGCCATGCGATTTTAATATGTATTTGTTACCCAAACCATATGGACACTAAATGAAGACTTTGAAAAAATAAGCAGTTGACGTCTGCCATACGTTTTTAATACGTTCTGGTAACCAAAACCATATGGACACTTAGTGATGACTTTGAAACGAATTCAGATGACGTCTGCCATACATTTTTAATACGTATTGGTAACTAAAACCATATTGACACTAGTTGGAGACTTTGAGGAAATAAACAGTTGACGTGTGCTATGCGTTTTTAATACGTATTGGTAACCAAAACCATATGGACACTAAGTGAAGACTTAGAAAAAAAATCTGTACACGTCTGCCATACGTTTTTTAAACGTATTGGTAACCAACAAGATATTGACAATAAGTGAAGACTTTAAAAAAAATAAAAAGTTGACGTCTGCCATGCGTTTTTATTACGTATTGGTAACCAAAACCATGTGAATTCTAAGTGATGACTTTGAAACAAATACTGATGACGTCTGCAATACGTATTGGTAACAAAACTACATGGACACTAAGTGAAAACTTTGAAAAATAAAAGGTTGACGTCTGCAATACGTTTTTAAGACATATTGGTTACCAAAGCCATATGGACACTTAGTGAAGACTTTGTAAAAATAAACAATTGACGTCTGCCATGCGTTTTTAATACGTATTGGTAACCAAAACCATATGGACACTAAATGATGACTTTGAAACAAATGCAGATGACGTTGCTGCTGGTCCTGTCAGGCTTCTGAAGCAAACTGTGCGACGTGCTTCGAAGGGTACGGCACCAAAAAATCCATCCACAATCCGTTACATTCCTGTTCTATTCCCTGTTTTTTTTAACCAATGTCATATATGACAACGAGTCGCCAGATAGCCGTATCCTCATGTTTGCCACTGTGACAGTCTCCGCTTTCTAGAAAGCGCAAGCTGGTTCATGGACGGTACACATTCAACAATCCCCTCTCAGTTCCAGCAACTGTTCGTGATTCGTGTGCCCCTCAGTTACTTTTGTGCCTCAGATGTCTACGTACTCTTGCATGCCCTCTAAGCAACATACTATATGAAGAGATACTGACTTCCTCCACTAGATGTGTGTCTGCAGCGAGGTATTAGACCCAACCCAGAGCGCATCCTGACAGACTACGAGGTAGCGATACACAATGCCGTCAGAACTGTCTTCACATACACCATTCATATACAGGGATGCTTCTATACCATCTTACCGAGGCTACCTGCCTGCAGGCTGGAGAAGAGTTCAATCAGAGGGTTTGCAGTCTGACTATAACAATGATGATGAGGTTAGGACATTCTGCGCAAAGCTTGATGATCTTGCAATTCTGCCATCCAACGACGTGATAGACGGCATGGTGGTCTTTCGCGAACAAGCCCCTCAACAACTGCAGTGCCTGGTGGAGTACTTTGACTCAAATTGTGTGAACGGCTCATTTCGTGCAGTAATGTCAGCAAGCGGGCATATGAGGTTCCGGCGCTTATCGCCTAGATTCCCCCAGTACTTTGGAATGTACACAGTGCCACCATTGAATACCAGGACTGCACAAATAATCAGTGCGACTCGTGAATTATTCATTTAAACATCTGGTGGGACATAACAACCCTTCTCTTTGGAATGTAGTGAAATGCGTTGGAAAAGATACAACAATTTATGGTGGCAGCTGACATTCTTCGGTGTGACCTTGGTGAACCGATGATGAAACGTGTTAAGAAGGCAAAACACGCACATCAGCAGAGGCTAAAATACCTATGTGTTCAGTATGTGAGTGGTGCCAAGTTCCTTGCGGAAATTCTGTCGCGTATTCAACATGTGATAAGAATAAAATTAACTCGGTGTTTGAAATGCCATGTGGTTTTGTGGACTTGTGCTAATGTGGAAATGTGCTAAAATAGAATAAAAACAGTGCTTGCAGTATATGATTTATTTGATAAAACAGTTTTTAAACTTTTTCATATTATCTATAATTTCTGCACTATTAAATTAAATGATGCATATTTATGAATTAAAATGATTAAATTTGCTCATTATTTCATTCGGCTTTCACTTGGCTTATATTAGCATATTCCCTTTCCTACATACATAAGTTTTCATCAGACAACAAAGAAAACATATTGACACGTCCGGTTTTCTAATTGAATACATTTTCCTCTTTAACACCTTTGAATAGTCTTTCATTTTTGTCATGGGGAGTTTGACTACCCATCGTGGGAATTTGAATACCCTGTCATTTTAGCCATGGGAATTTTGAGTACTATGCAATTTTTGAACCATGGGGATTTTGATATGTATATACACTCACCCAAACCATGTGCACATTAAGTGAAGCCTTTGAAGAAAAAACAAACGGTTGACGTCTGCCTTGCGATTTTAATACGTATTGGTAACTAAAACCATATGGACACTAAGTGAAGACTTTGGAAAAAATACAGTTGACGTCTGCCATACGTTTTTAATACGTATTGGTAACGTCTGCCATGCGTTTTTAGTACGTATTGGTAACCAAAACCATATGGACATTTTAGATAAGTGGAGACTTTGAAACAAATGTAGTAGACGTTTAATTTGCACTACATTTTAAAAAACATACTGATAATCAAACACTTAATTTAACAAATAACATGCTTAATTGTTACACTATAGATAGCTATAAAATATGAAATTTTCAATTGCCACATTTCTAAAAATGGGAAATAAAATAATTCCTTATTACTCAGAGTCTAAATAGAATATCTTCAGAATAAAATTTTACTGAATCATATATGGATGCGTTTTATTCACATATTCGTGCAGTGACGTCTGTAAAACGTCATCAAACTGTCACGTTACATCCGGGTACTTTAACTGAAATCGAGGCTGCCGCCATATTGGATGAAACGATAGTGGATGATTCCGAATCAAAAGTGTTGTAGCTGTTTTGTCTGGAATTGCAGGTAATATAGGCCGTCAAGTATATCTGTGCATGCCAATACATACTTTGATAATTACAAAATGTGTGTAACGATCAATGGAATATTGCCACCCTGTATGAAGCCAGTAATTAGCATTCCCGCCCTGTTTGGCGCTTGTGAAACTTTGAAAGAAGAATATGCTAGCTTCTTTTTAACCGTTAAAAAGTTAGAATTATGTTTATTCTGAGATAACTAATATATAAATCTACCCATAGCTAGAGCTCTACTTGTCTTTTAATCACCCGTATGGCTCTTTTGGATCACGAATATAGGTTTCAGCATTCTCAATAACTGAATTGATTGATTGGGATTTAACGCCATTTTTAACAATTTCTTAGTCATATCACGGCGGCCAGTTCACCTTCTCATGTGTTTCAGATGAATATTTTTGTTAAAATGGCCAAAAAGTCAAAGACATCTACATCTGAATGGTGTGAGGACGTATCACTAACCCGGATTGAGGAATTTGGACGCTCATCAAGTGAAGAATTGGACATTGAACGGCAGTTCTGTGTTGACCTTCCAGTACACACCTTTGAAGACTTTTGAAAGTTGGAGGAGGAGTTGGAGAGTAACTCTACGAAACGAAAGGCCCTGGTGAGTATTAAAGAGATTGTTGAATGATTTGTGGTGTGTACTTTCCCTCCTACAACAATTATGCAGCAGACGACTTTGAACAAATTTTGTCAAAAAGTGGAAAATCTCTATAATTGAATGAATAAGCTATAACTAAAAGTGGAAAACATTGTGGCAAAAGGAGAAATTGCACGTTTTGTGCAATTTTTTATTTGTCACTGTTTTCAAAAAGCCGTCGGCTGCAGAGGCATCAGAAAGCGTCTATATGAGGGAAATAGTTAACCCTTATCTCGCAAGTCACAACTACATTAATGATGGGTATTTTGGCAAAAAACTTGGATCCAGATCATCACCGAGTTACTCAGTGTCTGATCCAGATCCAAGCTGGTTGACTATACTCCAATTGTTTCGCAAATTGTCAATGTAATAGGATGGACTTTATAGTTGCAATAGACGAGAGTATGAGCACACGACAATTTGTTGCAGGGTTGCAATAAGTGTCAGTTTCTGTCTTTATAAAATGGATAAACTTGAAATAATTTCCTCAAATGAGTCGTGAGTGAGAAATCAGTTCTAATCAGGGTATATATTGCAAACTGGTTACAGTCTTCAACTCACAACCACTACCTAAGCCCCTCGCCACTCTCTGTTACAGTCTTCTACTCACAACCCCATAGCCTTTCACCACTGTTTGTGGGTTGGATGCTGGTCTGGGTTGGTTCAGATTTTAATATGGGGAAGTCTTCCGGCTGACTTATAGTTGGTGGGTGGTTCTACCTATGTGCCCGCTTGTGACTGAAGGAACAGGTTGGCTTCTTTGGTCTTCCTATGCCAGTAATTAGCTGGGCGTTGCAAATTGACTGAAATACTATCGAAGCAAGCGTCTTTAAACCCATTAAAAACGAAACAAACAGTTCTAATCAAACACTGAATTAAATCTGATATTATATATATTGTGAGTTTATAATGACATGTTATTCATTTCCATGTCAAATAATGCAGTATTCATTTTTCCACTGATATACATGAGTAGATACTTGATAGAAACATAAGGTATACGTTTTAGATCACCCGAGCCGAATGAAATTCTCTATAATTGAATGGGTAACATATGACAAAAAGTGGAAAACATTGTGGCAAAAAGAGAAATTGCATGTTTTTTGCAATTTCTTGTTTTGTCACTGTTTTCAAAAAGCTGTCTGCTGCAGAGGCACCAGAAAGCGTTAAATTTTTAAATATACCCCTGTTAAATACAACTTTATATTCAGAGCATATAAACAGTAGTATTAAACAGGATTAGATGAAATAAAACTTGTGTGTCAAGTTTACAGAGCTCCCGTTGAGTTATATTATATATAGAAGTTAAAGGCCAGGTTGCTTTACAACACTTGATGGTATGATAACATTAACTAAATTATAACCAGGTACTGGCCATGATGGTTATAATGAGTTACCCCGGTATTAGGTTTGGTTGAGAAAAATATATTTTTTTATAATGTATTTCTCTTATCAGTTATCTTGAGCCCACAACAAAGTTACATTGAATCTTCAAAAGCGGTTTAAATCTGCAAATGACGGATCTTTAATGTAATTAATAGAGCTATGACGAAGCTTTGCCAATATATTTCATAAAGACTCGTCGTAATACAGTCTTACTAATTAATTAATATGAATATAAATTAAAATATGTAGTTTTCAAGGCTGAAACCATTAACCAAAGTAGTATTATTAAAGTTAAGGATTAGTCCGAGTTCAATTGTATTCCCTGACAGAAAATATTGTTCACCCAAATTAACTAGTCTGGATTACCTGTCCCTACCACTATGTTACACTATGTTACGGTTCAGGCATACTAGAACAATGGCGGCTCCCACTGGACCATTGTATTACGGTTAAAGTCAATGTTGTCTGCTGGGCACTTTCATAGCAGTAGTTTTTTCGTGTGAATATTATAACAAAGAAGTCATTGGTAACTTCATATTTTATTGCCTTTAATGCTAACCGTTGAATTTAATGCATTCGTTAAGTAGACGTATTTCGGATGCCTTGTAATTTCGGATAAACTTTACCTTTAATTTCGCATAACCTATATGTTGACCACATGGCATAAAACTAGGTTTAAAAAATAGGAGTAAATGAAAAGAAAAGTGTATAGAAGCAACATATTTGTATTTTTTTGCAAGAATACATATTATTTAGTCAAATAAATGAAAGCTTCATTCACAATCAATAGCCCTTCTCAGTGATCAGAAAGCAGCTGAAACATGTTATGGTCTTTTTGTAAACACTGGTAAGACAGTTATACCAGCAGACTTACAAATGGAACATCTTGTACGACTATTCAAGGGACATTTGCGTGCAATGTGCTCCAATATCACTGACAATTCTTTGGTGATTGAAGCGAAGTGGTGCTTTTTTCGGGACGGACGAGGTAACCAATAACTTTGACAAGGAAACGGCAGTAATCAAGTGGGCTCAGAAGCATGAAACGCTTTCGTCTGTTGAAGATGAAATGAAAATTATGAAAAACTTGAGACAAGAAAGACCATTCCTTGAAACTCCTGGAAGGCATAGTTCATTTAAAAAAGAGCCGAAAGTCCTATGGTGAAACTTAACTTCGATGATTTTACATTATGGATTGAAAAACACAAAACACTGTTATTTTATGAACTTTAGATTGTTAGTGTTGGCAATTCTGTCTGCAACAGGTCAGGTTATCAATAACAAAGAATATCATTAAATTTTATGGTTTATTAACCCTTTCAATCATATAGGCGCTTTCTGACGCCTCTTCGGCAGACAGCTTTTTGAAAACATAGTGACAAAAGAAGAAATTACTTAAAACAAGCAATTTATCCTTTTGCCACTATGTTTTCCACTTTTAGTCCATTCAAATTCAATTATAGAGATTTTCGTTTTATTTTACAAAATATGTTCAAAGTTGTCTGCAACAGATCCGGTTATCGATAACACCGAATATCATTAACTTTTATGGTTTATAAACCCTTTCAATCATATATGCGCTTTCTGACGCCTCTGCAGCAGACAGCTTTTTGAAAACATGGTGACAAAAGAAGAAATTACTTAAAACAAACGATTTATCCATTTGCCACTATGTTTTCCACTTTTAGTCATAATGTTACCCATTCAAATTCAATTATAGATATTTTTTATTTGTTTTACAAAATATGTTCAGTCGTCTGCTGTAGATTTGTATGAGGGAAAGAGTTCATTTTAACTCTTTGCAAGTCTGCTAA
The DNA here is from genome assembly GCA_031761405.1 of Serripes groenlandicus. NCBI lineage: Eukaryota > Metazoa > Mollusca > Bivalvia > Cardiida > Cardiidae > Serripes > Serripes groenlandicus. The sequence continues at coordinate 275,985 of JASEVX010000175.1, forward strand.
ACTGTCGTCTGCAACATTTTTAAAAATTTATTTCTGTTCCAAATATTTGCTTAGATAGAAACCGAGTGTCAAACAGTTTGGATCTCAGATCAGGCCCCTTGTTTTCTTGGCCTGATCTGTGTCCAAACTGTTTGAAAACACCAACAACGGTTAACGAAATCTGCAGCTAGCATGCAAATAGTTAATCCAGTTGGTAAGCAACAGAGGCAATCGTAACCTGTAAATAACTTTTTCAATGTATATTGTTGCAGAGTCTTAAGTGTTTGTATATGTGTTGAACAAAGCTGATTGTATTTGGTAATTGCATCAGAAATAACCTAAAAAAAACAAAATTATATCAAATTGTAAATACCCAAGTAAGCCACTTCAAGGTATAAAACCAAATGATATTTATATTCAATGTTTTACGTAGCCACCCCTTAATACATTGACAGATACTATCTCGAAACAGAATATACTCTTATGTGTATCCGAAATACATAACACCATCCGAAATGTAGCTACTTGATAAGTAAATAAATTGAGGAATTATATCTTAAACCTACGAAAGAGGGACAAAATGAAGATATTTTCTTTTAACATACACAAATATAAGTGCAAGTTTAAATTTTAAAAAGTGTGCCCTACAGGGTATAGGAGTTACTCTTTGCTATATTTGTCTTATCGGATACACTGGGCTCCGCCATGTTTGTGGTGTGCCTGACGTAGTATTTGTCATATAGTACGCAGGGAACCAGACTACCAAATTAACATACAAACATAAGTTCATGTGTCAAATATCTACAATTAACCCTTTCCTCCACACAAGCGCCTTTTAGCGATTGCTTCATTTCATACACTGTTCTCAATACAATTCTAAAATGGCATTTTTCTTTTACCTATATGTTCATATTTTTCATCAGATCCTTTCCTTTTGGATTAGTCTAAACATAGCTTGTGGAGGAAAGGGTTAAACTTACATGATCTGCTATAAAAAAGAACATATATTGGTATAATTTTGATTGTTGCAGTTCAGATATTCATGTGTAATTAAAAAGTTCAAGGAATTAAAAACGTTTGGAACCTAACTATTCAACTAAAGTGAGCTCTATATTTCATTTTTTAAGCTCACCTGAGCTTTGCTCAAGGTGAGTTATTGTGATCACCTTTTGTCCGTCGTCTGTCAACTTCTTTTTCTCAGTAACCAGTGGGTCAATTGGGCTGGAACTTCACAGGAAATATCCTCTCAATGGCCCCATCAGAATTCCTTCAAATTTTTAGGATCCATGCAGAATTCTGGTTTCCATGGCAACGAAACGAAAAGAAACTTCAAAAATTCTTATTCTCCCAAACTGTTTGGAAAATTTTGAAATTATTTTGTAGAAATGTTCTTTGGGTGACCCTCTATCAGATTCCTTGAAGCCATGTTGATCGGTCAAAAAACATGGCCGCCAGGGGGGCGGGGCTATTTTGCCTTATATGACTATATAGTGAAAACTTAAAAAATCTTCCTTCTCCAAAAGTGTCGGGCGGATTTTCAAATAATTTTGTTGAAATGTTTTTTGGGTGATCCTCTATCAGATTCCTTCAAGCCATATTGATTAGTCAAAAAACATGGCCGCCAGGGGGCTGGGCTATTTTGCCCTATATGGCTATAGTGAAAACTTAAAAAATCTTCTCCTGAAAGTGTCGGCCCGATTTACCAATTATTTTTCCTTTAAGCCATGTTGTTAGGAATCCGCTGTGGTCGAGTGGTTAGCGTCGGGGATTTCGAAACAGGGTGTCCCTGGTTCGATCCCCAGTCGCGGTAATTCGGTCATGGTGGAGTGCCCTTGTGCAAGGCACATTTTCTAGCCTAGTACTGGTATGTTTACCCAGGGATCATGAATATTTAAATTTAATTGCGCGCTAAATGACCTTAGCTGTCGATGCGCCATAAAACAATATACATTCATTCTAAGCCATGTTGATTGGCGCAAAAACATGGCCACCAGGGGAGGGGGTGCTATTTAGCCTGTTATGGCTATAGTGAAAACTTAAAAAATCTTCTTCTCAAAAAGTGTCAGGGCGTTTTCAAATAAGTTTGTAGAAATGTTCCTTGGGTGACCCTCTATCTGATTCCTTGAAGCTATGTTGATTGGTCAAAAAACATGGCCTCCAGGGGGCGGGGCTATTTTGCCTTGTATGGCTATATTGAAAACTTAAAAAATCAGGCCGATTTTCAAATAATTTTGAAGAAATGTTCCTTGGCTGACCCTCTATCAGATTCCTTCAAGCCATGTTGATTGGTTGAAAAACATGGCCGACAGGGGGCGGGGCTATTTTGCCTTATATGGCTAAAGTGAAAACTTAAAAAATCTTCTCCTCTGAAAGTGTCTGGCCGATTTTCAAAAGATTTACAAGAAATGTTCCTAGGGTGCCCTCTATCAGATGGCTTCAAGTCAAGCCAGTGTAGGAAACTACCAGGGGGGCAGGGCTTATATGGCAAAAATGGAAAAAAAAACAAGATGAGCGATCCAGGGCCATCATGGCCCTCTTGTTTATTGTATCTCACCAAACTTATACAGTAGTTAGATATCCATCAGAGCTCGGTTCCTTTCGAAAACCAGCCAGAACTGCCCATGCATGACTGGATTATGGCCCTTAAAATTGTCAAAATTGCTATAACAGAGCTTGTTAACAAAATACAATCTTTATTTTTTATTGTATCTCAATCAAACTTATACAGTTGTTAGAAATCCATAAGAGCTTGGTTCCTTTCCTAAACCAGCCAGATCCGCCCATGCATGACTGGATTACGGACCTTGAAATTGTCAAAATTGTTATAATATAGCTGGTTAACAAAATACAATTCTTTATTTTTGATTGTCACAATAACACCTTCAATATCCATGCCAGTAGAGCATGGGCCTCTTGTTAGTAAATATCTCTTTAAACACCAGTGGCAACATTAGTAAATGGTTAGGATAATCTAGAGTTTGTGACATAACAATTGAATAGCGATCATTATGCCTGTACTTTAGATGTCATGTACAAAGATTAATGCTTGTCTTGAAAGTGTTTGTTTGTAATATATATGTATATCAAATAACAGCAGCAATTATACAACACTGTCTTGAACAGAACAGTACAAGTAGTTACCTTCCAGTGCCATTTGATTTTAAATTGTTTTCTGCAATTTAAATGTAACTTTCATGTAATTGTTTTTTAGCTCACCTGAGCTTTGCTCAAGGTGAGTTATTGTGATCGCATTTTGTCCGGCGTCCGTCGTGCGTCGGCCGTTGTGCGTCAACTTCTTTTCCTCAGTAACCAGTGGGTCAATTGGGCTGAAACTTCACATGAAGCATCCTTACAATGGCCTCACCAGAATTCCTTCAAATTTTTGGGATCCATGCAAAATGAAAAAAATAGTGAAAACTTAAAAAAATCTTCTCCTCCAAAAGTGTCAGGCCGATTTTCGAATAATTTTGTAGAAATGTTTCCTGGGTGACCCTCTATCAGATTCCTTGAAGCCATGTTGATTGGTCGAAAAACATGGCCAACAGGGGGTGGGGCTATTTTGCCATATATGGCTATAGTGAAAACTTAAAAAAATCTTCTACTCCAAAAGTGTCTGGCCGATTTTCAAATAATTTTGTAGAAATGTTCCTTGGGTGACCCTCTATCAGATTCCTTTAAGTTATGTTGATTGGTTGAAAAACATGGCCGCCAGGGGTTGGGGCTATTTTGCCTTATATGGCTATAGTGAAAACTTAAAAAATCTTCTCCTCCAAAATTGTCAGGCCGATTTTCAAATACTTTTGTAGAAATGTTCCTTGGGTGACCCTCTATCAGATTCCTTGAAGCCATGTTGATTGGTCGAAAAACATGGCCGCCAGGGGGTGGAGCTATTTTGCCTTATATGGCTATAGTGAAAACTTAAAAAATCTTCTCCTCCAAAAGTGTCTGGCCGATTTTCAAATAATTTTGTAGAAATGTTCCTTGGGTGACCCTCTATCAGATTACTTGAAGCCATGTTGATTGATTGAAAAACATGGCCGCCAGGGGGGGGGGGGCTATTTTGCCTTATATGGCTATGGTGAAAACTTAAAAGATCTTCTCCTCCAAAAGTGTCAGGCCAATTTTCAAATAATTTTGTAGAAATGTTCCTTTAAATGACCCACTATCAGATATCTTTAAGCCATGTTGATTGGTTAAAAAACAATGGGCTTATATTGCTAAAGTGAAAAAAATCAAAAATCGGTTGAGCGATCCAGGGCCATCATGGCCCTCTTGTTTATGGGATTTAAGCCTTAAAATAACTTTAACGTTAAACTTTCTGATAATTGTATTAGTTGGCTTGTGATCTTCAGGCTTTGCAAATTATGTAGACCAAGCCCAGCGACCACGTTGTGAACGCGACGCCTGATCAGGGTTTACAATATTTAACTCTGGTAAAGATAATTTCATCCAATACTATCTCAAACAGTTTAGACCCTGACCAGACATTGGCAACGCGGAGGCTGATCTGTGTAAGCATTGTTTTCGATTCTCGAAGGATGCCTGTCATTTTAATTATCATTTCCTTATTTTCATAACAGGTGTATTGCGAAGGAAAACGACACAGGAAACTGAATGCAGTCTAAGGTCAAGGGCCAGTGATGTACTGAAGCGGACAAGCGGGCTAAAGGGTGGTGCAGCTTATAAAGCCAAAAAGATCAAACTGGCGTCTTCATTTGGCACTCCAAAAATTGAACAATTCGAACTCGATGAAACTTCATCCTCATCCAGTGACAATGAAGAAATAAACGAGTGATTACAACTTTACCCTGTCCTCCACAGAAACTGTTTTACTGATGATTATTGAAATATTTGTAGGAAAAAGAACACTTGGTCATAACATAATGCTCCATTTCCTACATGATTTCAATCCAATTGAAAAATGTCCCTTTTCTATTGAAGGGAATATCCCCCAAAATGCTATGGGTCTTTATGACATTCTTATTTATAAACATTACATGCTCATGTGTCTTGATGACATTCTCATTTATAAACATTACATGCTCAAACTCTATGGGTCTTTATTACATTCTTATTTATAAACACTACATGCTCATGTGTCTTGATGACATTCTCATTTATAAACATTACATGCTCAAACTCTATGGGTCTTTATTACATTCTTATTTATAAACACTACATGCTCATGTGTCTTGATGACATTCTCATTTATTAACATTACATGCTCATGTGTCTTCTTTCTTAGCCGAGCCCCATTAGCTCAGTCGGTATCGACGAGGGCTGTCAATTCAGGGGTCGTGAGTTCGAATCCCGGCTCGGCCAACATTCTTTCTGACATTTGACAAAAGTCAATGCGACATGCGTCATTTGTCTTTCACCAATAGGCTTAGTCTATGTGGAAAAGCAGCCAGTTGCTTGGAAAGAATGTTGTGTGTTTTACTGGTGTGAGAAAACCAGGAAACATATGAGTAGGTGAACTGGCCGCCGTGATATGACTGAGAAATTGTTAACAATGGCGTAAAACCCCAATCAATCAACTTCTTTCTTAATATTGTTCGTCTAAGTCATATTATGACACCAGATGGCGCTTTAAATTAAATTCTTATTGAACTCCCAGCTATAATGAATCACTCTTAATATATACATTTCACAATTAATATAAACTCGTTTGTGATAGGGCGAGTTCGGATGGGATCCGAGAACAGCCCGAGTGCACTCGGAATCCATTTGAACGGTGATACTTTTAACCTTAGTGACGTCATTTTGACCTTTTGACCCGAATCCTAATAACCCACCTCAAGCCTGGGATTACTAGCGTTTCAAAATGGCGACCAACGATGCTGTAGCAAGCGACGGAAATCTGTAAGTGTCTTTTATTTGTTTATTAAATGTTAATTATGAAAAGATATTGTTTGAATCGATGTCAAAAAACACAAGATTAGCTTCTGTTACTTATATGATAGTAATTGTGTCGTTCTTCAGCGGGTAGTGCTGCTTTACGTGGATATATCTCACAAAGCGCATGGGGGAGCACATGGTCTTTTGTGTGAAGCATGTGAATCAGTTATAAAATGTGATTAAAAACGACTGTGATTAGATTATCCGATTCATATGAGCATCGTTATGGACAGCCGTCCATATTTTCTTTCTGTTTATGATAGTAAAGTCGATCCACAAATATAACCAAGCATGCATGTGTAATCATAGTACTGTCCTTCAAAAAAAGACATCTGATATGCTCATTTTTGTGTCACCCTGCGTAGCATGGCAGGCACTTAGGGATTACTTTTTTTTTCCGGCGTCCGTCTGTCCGTCACACTTCTTCGTCACACTTTCAATGAGCAGGTGACACACATGCTCTGCGGAGCACTCCATTCTAGTTTATTTTGTTATTATCCTGCATTCGGTTGACCAATAATGACAGATGATAAAACGAGAAACCGAAAGTCTAAAATATTTGGACTAGTGTAATCAGGGATCTAGGTCCCCGGTGTAATCATTGAATGAATTTTGCATTCATTAATTTTCAGTGTGTCAGTAACAGTAACAGATAAAGAAGGCAAGCGGCATACTGCATTAATTGAAAGAAGCTTGTTTGAGATGATCAAGTCTCCAGACTGTGGTATGTATTTTTCTAATTTTAACCATCATTAAATGATTTTTTAAAAAACTTTCACAATTGGTACAGTCAAGTAACCCTTAGCAGATCATAACCAATAGCGGATCATAACCAATAGCGGATCACTTAAATGTTCAAGACACACTAACTAATTTATTAGACAAAATTGTTCTGTATAATTTGGCAGGTAAGTATAAATGGTATTATTTAAATACACAACAAGAGAAAGTTGATGCAAGGCATCAATGTCGCCGGAAAAGACTGCATTGATTTATTTATGTATTCTTGACTTTCCTTAGTCTATTCAAACATTAGGAACGTAGTAATGAAAACATTTGCTTATAAATTTTATATACATACCTATACATTAGGGTATCTATAAAAAATTAACGAAATGTGTACACATTTATCTGGCTTAAATTTAATTTTGCTGTTGTTACTTATTTAAATAATAGTATTCATTCATATAATTTCAATGTTTGTCAATCTTATTCGAATCACAAGGTAAATATCCTGGTATTGCTTTAAAGGGAGGTAATTTGAAGAAAACAAAAGTCTTCAAAAGGAGAAATATATCAGCATTACCGTCTACAGTTTAAATTGTTCTATTGTTTGTGGATTTAAAAATGTTCTTTTTTTCTTATTTCTACATGTACAACGAAATATTGCGGCTTCTCTTTGACGCTTTGCGTCAAACATTCGTCTTGTACTTGTCTAAAATAAAATAATATCACTCGCTTTTTCATATCGAAATGCGCATGCGCGAAAATCAATGTTAAAGGTCACAATACACTAAATAAATTCCTTCTTTGTTTCCATGTAAATCGACCAACTTCAGTCATCAATTGTCACACTTTCTAAGCATTTCCCATAGAGAACACCATATATCATTGAAAAGAGTTACCTCTTAGCTTTAAAACAATCCAAAGAAAATGTGGGGTCATGTATTATGCAAGAAAGAACTCACCAGGCGAAAATGGTTACCGTCATTTACGACAAAAAAGGTCCCGGACAAACCGGTGTTTAGCATTCTCTACTTTCACTTTCAGACAAGGTCAAAAAAATAAAAGTCATCAAATCAATCATTTCCAGTGCATCCTATACACATTCGCAATGCATTTAAACTCATTGTCATATATTCAATACACACTGGTGATGGTATACACTCATTTCTACACAAACAAAGGTTTATTTAGGGACTTCAGTAGTGTAGATCAAAGGGTCCGCGGATGTATTTAGCGTAATTTGACCTAAAGGTCACGAAACTACACAACAGAATAGGGTCTATATTTAGCTTAGAAACAGTTCCTACTTTAGATATTCATGGATTAACATTATTAAATGAATTCTACACAAATCAAGACATCTCTTTGAACATGAAAACAACATTTAGTAAGTTAAAATTGCTATTAAAAGGAGAATCCGAAATTGACCTCAATGATGACACATAAGAGTCTGCATTAGGGGGTGTTGGTTCACGTCTTGAAGGGACCACTTTTGTCTTCGTAAATAAGACAAAAAAACTTAAATGCGAGTGAAATAAAAAAAACTGCAAACATTAAAAAAGCGGAATATTTATTTCATTTTAGATGTGTCATTTATTAGTGTTCGTAAACAACCACAATTGTAATATGTTCAAATCATCTAGATTTGTTTCTTTCTAATAATAAGCCGCCCTCCCATGTGATTTCCGAAAAGCTATTAAAAATAGAAGTCGCGGGCTTCTGCCCGGCGACTAATAAAATGTTGCTTAAAATTCATCCGTATCATCTGAACGCCTGATGCAAGTGTTTACGTGAGCCAGTCATTTCTACCTTGTTTTAAAGAGAACATGTGTTTTTCGCGGCAACAGCTAGCGATCATTATTATGTTAGTTAGTTACTTTGACATTTTATGAAAGACAAATACATACACCTATTGAAATGTAACCAATCATTCTCATTTGTATTTCAGTACCAGAGCCGAAAAAAAATTGTTCTTAAGTTTTTGTTGTTCATTGTTGACAAATGTTTTGATAGTAAATTTAATAAAATTGGTAATATTAGGTATCAAAAGTGTCTTTATGAGGGAAACGCTTTAAAAAAAAAATGAAAAAAAAATTCTACCTACCCAACCGGTTGATTTTGAGACCTGTGACACCAGAAACAAGACTATTTTTTGTTTAGCCTTACCTACATAATGTCGACATGATCACAGTTCCATAAATTTAATAAAACTGCTCGCTGGGACATGTTCGAATGACATTACGGTTATTACATTTAAGAGCCTGATGTAGTCTTGTTTGAGTATAGATGCATTTAGTTCAATTACTCTGGCTAAGGCCTTTGTAAAGCTAGGCTAGCTCCTTTTGTAGACATCACATATCCTAGGAACCATCAGATACATTTCATTAACTCTTAAATTCTTCTCAATGTTTTTAGACCCTCAAACCAAGAAAGACATTCTAGCTGCCGTAACTGGAAGCCAAGGAACAAGTGAAAGTATGTTAAATATTTTCAATACTTATCAAATTATTAATAGAAATAGGTTGATTGATTTGATTTTACGCCACTTTCAACAATTTTTCAGTTATATAACGGCATTTCCTGATTAACTTACCAGTACAACGGGTCCATTTTTAGCTCCACTCGAGCTTATTATCATGGCGAATTGTCTGCGTGCGTTAACTTTTTCCTTTAAACGACTTCTTCTCCCTAACCACTTCGCCAATTTGGTTGAAACTTCATAGGAAGCATCCTCTCTTAAATTCCTTCAAATTATTTTGATCCATTCATAATTCTGGTTTCCATAGCAACCAAAAGAAAAAAATAGTGAAAACTTAAAAAATCTTCTTCTCCGAAAGTGTCGGGCCGATTTTCAAATAATTTTGTAGAAATATTCCTTGGGTGATCCTTTATTAGATTCCTTCAAGAAATGTTGATTGGACGAAAAACATGGCCGCCAGGGGGGCAGGGCTATTTTGCCTTATATAGCTATAGTGAAAACTTAAAAAATCTTCTTCTCCGAAAGTGTTCAGCCGATTTTCAAATAATTTTTGTAGAAATGTTCATTGGGTGACCCTCTCACATTCCTTGAAGCCATGTTGATTGGTCGAAAAACATGGCCGCCAGAGGGCGGGGCTATTTTGCCTTAAATGGCTAAAGAGAAAACTTAAAAAATCTTCTCCTCCGAAAGTGTCTGGCTGATATTCAAATAACTTTGTAGAAATGTCCCTAGGCTGACCCTCTATCAGATTCCTTCAAAACATGTTGATTGGTTGAAAAATATGGCCGCCAGGGGGTGGGACTATTTTGCCTTATATGGCTATAGTGAAAACTTAAAATATCCTCTCCTCCGAAAGTGTCAGGCCGATTTTCAAATAATTTTGCAGAAACATTCCTTGGGTGACACTCTACAAGATTCTTTTAAGCCATGGTGGTTGGTGGTTGGTAAAAAACATGGCCACCAGGAGGCAGGGCTGTTTGGAGATTTGATTTTTTGCCTTATGGCCGTGGAGCGATACTGGCCCTCTTGGGCCTCTTGTTTATGACCCTCAGCACATCAGTAGTAATGAAAACGATGCAACCCTGATTGCCTAGGAGGTCAGCCAATGTTACCATTTTTAACTCGCCTATGCACGAAGTGCAGGGTGAGCTTTTGTGATCGCTCACCGTCCGTCGTCGTCGTCCGTTCACATTTTCCTACAAACGACTTCTCCTTCTTAAACAATGAACCAAATTCAAAATAATTTTACAGGAATGTTCCTTGGGTGGATCTCTTTCATATTTGTTCAAAGAATTCTATTCCATGCAGAACTTTGGCAACAAAAAAGGGGAAATTAACCAAAAATTAAAAAATCTTCTTGTCTGAAAGTAGAAGGCCCATGGCTTTGATATTTGGTATGTAGCATCATCTAGTGGATCTCTACCAAGAGTGTTCAAATTATAGCCCTGGGGTAAAAAATGACTCCCCCCCCCCCCCCCCCCCCCCCCCCCCTGGGGGTCACTTGTTTTTCATAGACTCATATAGGGAAAAAAATTAAAAAATCTTCTTCACTTAAAGTAGAAGGCCCATGCCTTTGATATTTGGTATGTAGCATCATCTAGTGAACCTCTACCAAGATTGTTCAAATTATAGCCATGGGGTAAAAAATTACCCCTCCCCCGGGGGTCACTTGTTTTACATAGATAGGGAAAAAACTTTCAAAATCTTCTTGTCTAAAATATATTTGGTATGCAGCATTATCTAGTGGACCTCTACCACGATTGTTTAAATTATAGCCCTGGGGTCAAAAATGTTTTTCATAGACTCATATAGGGGATGAAAAGTTTTTAAGTTTCATTCAATCAGGTGACCGATATAGGACCATCATGGTCCTCTTGTTAAAGTCTTTGGTATGACATGACCCACAACCTCCCGCTCCGGAGAAGGATGCTCTACCACTACACCACCAAGGCAGTTAATATAAATAGGTAAAATCTTCACTTAGTCTAGCCATACCAATCAGACAACCATACAGCAACCTGTGGATATGTGTTTTTTATGTATTATAAATATATCATTAGTTATTTCTTTAAAGTTATATACTCTGGCACATTATTATTACAAAATATAATAATAAGTTTACACATCAGTTAATGTGTTGTAGTTGACTATTACAAATGAATACTCGTAGATTGATAGCCAAGGCACTGTGTGAAATAAGAACAGGAAATTATATTGCATAAAGTAAACATGTTATCTTAATTTGTAGGCATTCCCATGGATGTAAGCAGCAAACGGAAATCTCCACCACCATCCAAATGTTCAACATCAAATGCAGAAGAGAGTTGTCCATCGCATGATGTAATCAGAAAACTGAAATCTCCACCACCATCCAAATGTTCAACATTAAATGCCCAAGAGAGTTGTCCATCGCAGGTACATAAATGCTTTTGCTCTAGTTTCTGTTATGGAAATAATATAAATACGGAATACAAATACAAAAATATATCTACATTTAAGAAGGAGTTGCAACAATTTCTCTCATCACCAGCATCAGCAGCATCTACAGAAGTTTTTTCTAATAATTTATCTTCATGTAGCTACTGCTCCGATTATGATATCGAAGTTGAACAAATTCAAATAGGGCAAAACACTTTCCTCAACATAGAAGAATTTCATAACATGCTTTGCAAGAAATTGAGTATTTTTGTGTTTTAGGTTCATATTTGGAAGGATGAGGAAATTATAAATCTACTACATTTACGCCTATCAAAAGAAGAAGACTTCAATACCGCTAAAAATCATGAAATGATGCTGGCATCAAAGTTTCCAAAGATCAGGCGCGAAATAAATTTAAAACAATGAAGAAGAAATACAGGGAAGTGTTAGATGAGAACGGAAAAACTGGAAATAGTAGGCATACTTGGAAGTATTTTGAAATGTTTCAGGAGGCGTATGGGCATAAAGCAGGGACAGCTCCAAAGGCAACTTATGACAGCAAAAAAGAAAAAGAAAACAATACAGATAGTGTTCATATAGATAAAAATAAGCCCACTGTAAATCAGAAAAAGCGCAAACGTGCAAGTGTTGATGAGTTAGTGGAAAAAATTGAAGAAACAAATTCCCAATTTCTGCAAGAAATGAAGAATCAACATGACCAAAAAATGACTAGAATGGACCGTTTTTTGGATATTTATCAGAGCAGTTTGCCAAATAATTCAGCAAATTGCAATGGTGGTAAAAAATGACTGCCTAATGTTTAAAGCCACTTTTTACGAAATTTAAATTTCATAAAGATTTTTTCATTTTCTTTCCACAGATTATTTAAAAGTTGTGTACTGCAGATTTGTTGTAATGTGTAAGAGTTGTCTCCCTTTTTACATACAACAAAGCTGCAGCAGACAACCTTTAAAACATCTAAGCAAAACACGAAGATCTGTATAAATTAAGGAATAATTACTGAAAGAGGTTAAACATATTGTTGCTAAAGAAGAAATTGCTAGTAAGGAGCAATTTCTCCTTTAGCAACAATGTTTTCAACTTCTTTTTGGAATTAGCAATTTCTCCTTTTGTCACAATGTTTTCAGAAGTTTTCTTCTGCAGAAGCGTCAGAAAGTGTCTATATGTGGGAAAGGGTTACAGGTGCTGAACTCCAGACAATAGATATAATAGTCAAAGTTTTAAAACTGTTCATAAGTTGTCTTGAAATATTAGAATCATTATTCTGTGATAAAATAAGAGTAATAATTTCACTTACCAGTACCATAAACATATATATATTAATCATTGATGTATCATTTTTATAGGGTAGACATACTCAGTAAGCCAAATTTTGTAAATTTGCATGACTTTCAATTGAGAGTTTTCCATTTATTTCCACAGATTATTTAAAAGTTGTGTACTGCAGATTTGTTGTAATGTGTAAAAGTTGTCTCCCTTTTCACATACAACAAAGCTGCAGCAGACAACCTTAAAACTTCTAGGCAAAACACAAAGATGTGTATAAATTTTTGAATAATTACTGAAAGAGGTTAAACATATTGTTGCTAAAGGAGAAATTGCTAGTAAGGAGCAATTTCACCTTGACCAATAATGAAGAAGAAATACAGGGAAGTGTTAGAAGAGAACGGAAAAACTGGAAATAGTAGGAATACTTGGAAGTATTTTGAAACGTTTCAGGAGGCGTATGGTCTTAAAGCAGGGACAGCTCCAAAGGCAACTTATGACAGCAAAAAATAATAAGAAAACAATACAGATGGGTCAAGTTCAGATGGGCTTCTCTAGGATAGAGAACTGTACGTCATGTCTAAATATAAATTTAGAAAACATGCGCACTTATGTTTTCCATCTGAACGGTGTTTCCTCGTCTTAGTAGTAACATCGTTGGTCGCCATTTTGAAACGCTAGTAATCCCAGGCTTGAGGTGGGTTATTAGGATTCGGGTCAAAAGGTCAAAAAGACGTCACTAAGGTTAAAAGTATCACCGTTCAAATGGATTCCGAGTGCACTCGGGCTGTTCTCGGATCCCATATGAACTCGCCCATAGTGTTCATATAGATAACGGCACAAAAAATAAGCCCACTGTAAATCAGAAAAAGTGCAAACGTGCAAGTGTTGATGAGTTAATTGAAAAAATTGAAGAAACAAATTCCCAATTTCTGCAAGAAATGAAGAATCAATATGACCAAAAAAATGACTAGAATGGACCATTTTTTTTATATTTATCAGAGCAGTTTGCCAAATAATTCATCAAATTGCAATGGTGGTAAAAAATGACTGCCAAATGTTGAAAGCCACTTTTTACAAAATTTAAATGATTTTTTCAATTCATTTCCACAGATTATTTAAAAGTTGTGTACTGCAGATTTGTTGAAACGTGTAAAAGTTGTCTCCCTTTTCACATACAACAAAGCTGCAGCAGACAACCTTTAAAACTTCTAGGCAAAACACAAAGATCTGTATAAATTTTGAATCACTACTGAAAGAGGTTAAACATATTATTAAGAGTAATAATTTCACTTACCAGTACCATAAACATATATATATTGATCATTGATGTATCATTTTTATAGGGTAGACATACTCAGTAAGCCAAATTTTGTAAATTTGCATGACTTTCAATTGAGAGTTTTTCCATTTATTTCCACAGATTATTTAAAAGTTGTGTACTGCAGATTTGTTGAAACGTGTAAGAGTTGTCTCCCTTTTCACATACAACAAAGCTGCAGCAGACAACTTTGAAAACTGCTAAGCAAAGCACAAATATCTCTATCAATAAATGAATAATTAGTGAAAAAAGTTGACAATATTGTCGCTTAAGGAGAAATTTCTCCTTTAGCAACAATGTTTTCAACTTTCCTGTATTGAGGAAATTTCCCTTTGTCACCATGTTTTCAAAAGTTGTCTGCTGCAGAGGCACCGGAAAGTGTCTATATGTGGGAATCTGAAGTATTTGAAGACTAAACTTTAATAATTGGCCATTGATATAGGGTTAAAGACATTGTGAGCAAAGGATAAATTGCTCATTCTAATGGTTTTTTTTCGACACTATATTTTTAAAAGGTCATCTGCCGCAGAGATGTTTGCAGTTGTCAGTAGCGATGAATGTGATATGCTAACTTTACATGGTTCCAAATTGTTGTTTCCATGAGATGCAAAGGATAAACGTTAATTGTCAAAGACAGCTTGGACCAAAAAGCCAGTGATGGTAAAATAAATTTAGAAGACTGTCAAGACACATAGTTAAAAAACCATTGTTATAGAATTGGGTAATTTATTTGTTTGCACACAAGGCCTTTACTCACAAACCACAGTTGCTATTGCTTTGAAACTTCACAATCTTGGACTTCACCTAAAGACCTTGCAGGACAAGTCCCAATTTTAATACAATTTTTTTATTTTTAATAAAATATTCTGGTTTTGCGTGCAACTACATTAAGAGTCCAAATCTCAGTATTTAATTGATGCATTGCATTGAAACTTAATACAACCCCTCCCAACTATCACACCTATGTAGATTATCAAGTAAGATAACTTTATGTAGCTTTTACTGCAAGTTATGGCCCTTTTTTGACTAAGAAATTCAGGTTAAAGTTTAGGGTGCAACTTCATTTAGAGTTCATATCTTAGTAACTACTTGATGCATCAAAACTTTATACAAACATTCCAAGTCATCACACCTCAACAAACAATCAAGTTTGATAACTCTTTCCAGCATATAAAGCACATTATGTCTCTTTTTTTTTTAATTAGAAATTTGGGTTAAAGTTCAAAATACAATGCCTATCTCACAGAAATTCTTTTCAAATAAGACATATCCAACTTGATGTATAGTTCTATACTATGAAGCCACTATCTCGGTAACATCTGTTGACTATTCGTATTAAATGGTCAAATAGTCCAGCATGCTGTCTTTCGAAAATCTTGTTATGTGTTGCCTGTTAGTTGAGAAATCTATTATGTCCAAGTTATATACTTAATAGTAAAATTTTGTGTTATTGATTATTATATGTCTGTGATAATAAGAAATATCACCATACATTTGACAACCCTTTATTATACTTCATCAAACTAATTGTTGGGGAGGGGTATATTGAAGTAATTGTGTCGGTTGGACAACTTCAGTGTGATTTTTTGTCCTAGCAATCATCATGGCTGAATTCTTTGACATTTTCTAGAAAGTTTGTTTACCAAGAGCAAATGTGCAGCTCCTGATGGCATTCCATTTTGGTGGTTTTATAGCTTTGTGCTGAAAGTGAGCTTTTGTGATCACATTTGATCCGTCGTCAACACATAACAGGCTACATTATGCATCAGAAATTCATGAAAGGTTATCAGAACGCTGATGTCCATCAAATTTTGGACAAACTCTGGGCCATATGAGGTCAAAAAATAGGTCACTTGGTCAAATTGAAGTAAAATCTTGTAGACAGAAGGCTACATTTTTAACTTGTGCAAGTTGAAACTTGCTCAAAATGTTTGTCTTGATGATATGTACGGCCAGTTGGAATATTGGTCATGTTGGGTCAAAAAGAAGGTCAATAAGCTAAATTGTAGGAAAATATTGTTGACACTCTAGAGGCTGCAATTTTTTCCTCGGCAGCTTCACATTTTGTCAGGATGTTTGTGTTTATGATGTCAAGGTCACGTTTGAATATGGGTCATATTGGGTCAAAAAACAATGTCAAATTTAATGAAAATATTGTTAACACTAGAGGCCGCATTTGTTGCTTCAGCAGCTTGATATTATCTCATAATGATTGTCTTAATGATATATAAGTCAACTTTGAATGGGTCAAATTGACTCAAAAACTAGGTCACTACGCAATATTGATTGAAAAAAAAAATTCAACACTCTGGAGACTGCATAGAAATATCAGTGCATCACTCTGGTGAGAGATCTAGGGCCATCATGGACCCCTTTTGTTAAACATTGTTTTCCCCCTTGATTATTAGTCCCCTACCGGCGTGCCGAAGGGGACTCTTAGGTTTGCACTCCGTCCGTCAGTCCATCTGTCAGTCAGTCAGTCCGGCAAATCAGTTTTCCGCACTTTTTTTCTACATGCTTTGAGGTATTGAGCTGAAATTTTGTATATGCCTTTGTAATCATGTGTCACAGATCAAGTTCGCGTTTCCTGGGATTTCGTCAATTTTTTAATGAGTTATGCCCCTTTTTGGACTTAGAATATTCGTTTTCCGCATTTTTTTTCTACATGCTTTGAGGTATTGAGCTGAAATTTTGTATATGCCTCTGTAATCATGTGTCACAGATCAAGTTCGCGTTTCCTGGGATTTCGTCAATTTTTTAATGAGTTATGCCCCTTTTTGGACTTAGTGCAAACCAGTAGGGGACTATGGTATTGCTTGCAATCCAGTTACTTGTTAAATATAGGCTTGCATAACCATGTAGTGGTATTACTTACATCCAGTGATAGCTCGCGTTTTCATTAAAATAAAATTTCATTATTTAATAATTGTGTTCACTATTCATGATATACATTGTACAGGTAGTTGCACTTCGTTGTAATTAATATTTTTTTCTGTTAGTTATTAAGGATGATACATTGTAACAGGTTGTTACTATAAATTGTGATGGATATGATTTTATGTTAGTTGTTAATGATGATACATTGTAACAGGTAGTTACTGTAATTTGTGATCAATTTGTTTTTAGCTCAATTTTATGATATAGGGCCATCATAGCCCTCTTGTTATTTCACCTGAGCACTTGTGCTCAAGGTGAGTTATGATATACATTGTAACGGGTATTTACACTTCGTTGTCATCAATATGTTTTTATTTTAGTTGTTAAGGATGATACATTGTAACAGGTAGTAGTTACTGTAATTGGTGATGAATTTGATTTCATCTCACCGGAGCACACAAAGTGCTCAAGTTCAGTAATTATTTAATCACTAGTCATGATATAGATTGTAACAGGTAGTTACATTCAGTTTTGATCAAATTTTTTTACCTTCACTTTTCGAAGAAAGGGCTAGCTATACTACTCGCCTCGGCGTTGATGTGACACCTTGGTGAAGTTTTTTGTACCAATTCACTTTTTAGCTCACCTATGCACGAAGTGCAAGGTGAGCTATTGTCATCACATTTTGTCCGGCGTCCGTCGTGCGTCGTCAACATTTCAGCTTGTTAACACTCTACAGGCTACATTTTGCATCCGATCTTCATGAAAGTTTATCAGAACATTTATCTCCATCAAATCTTGGACAAAAACTAGGTCACTAGGTGAAATTGAAGGGAAATCTTGTTAACACTCTTGAGGCCACATTTTCAACTTGAGCATGTTGAAACTTTATCAGAATGTTTGTCTTGATGATATGTAAGTCAAGTTCGAACATGGGTGATGTTGGGTCAAAAAGTAGGTCACTAGGTCATATTGAAGGAAAATCTTGTTAACAGTCTAGAGGCCGCAATTTTTGCTTCAGAAGTTTGAAATTTTGTCTTAAAGATATCTAGGTCAAGTTTGAATATGGGTCATATTGGGTCAAAATCTAGATTACTAGGCCAAATTGATTGAAAATCTTGTTAACTCTGTAAAGACGCATTTTTTGCTACAGCAGCTTCACATTTAATGAGAACGTTTATCTAAATGATATCTAAGCCAAGTCAAAATTTGGGTCGTGTAGGGTTAAAAACTAGGTCACTAGGCCAAATTGAAGGACAATCGTGTTAACACTTTGGATACCGCATTTTTTGCTTCAGCAGCTTGAAATTTTGTCAGAATATTTGTCTGAATTACCGGTATATCTAGGTCAAGTTTGAATATTGGTCATATTGGGTCAGAAACAAGGTCAATAAATGAAAATATTGTTCAAACTCTGGAGGCGGCATTTTTACTTCGAGCAAGTTGAAACTTTGTCAGAATGTTGTCTTGATGATATCTAGTCCATGTTGGAATATGGGTCATATCAGGTAACAAAAATATAGATCACTAGGCCAAATGAAGAGAAAATCTTGTTAACACTGTGGAGGTTGCATTCAGAATAATTGTCTTGATGTGTTGCATTCAGAATAATTGTACTTGCATTGCAGTAAATTGTAAAATTAAGGTGAGCGATCTAGGGCCATCATGGGCCTCTTGTTTGTCCAAACCATTACAGATATTGCTGTGTTACTTACAATACTTATTCACCATCAATACAGACGTTAATCAGCAGACAAGAGTACAAACGTTTGTCAATGTTTTTGTAAAATTATGACCCTTTTTTGACTTGGAATTTTGGTTAAGATTTTCATACCAAATAAAAAAAAAATAAAAACAATTACAGATATAGCTTTAACACTTACAATATCTTTTTACCATCATTACCTCCACCAACAGCCAAGAGTGCATAATTCAGTGATGGTTTTTGTAAGAATTATGACCTTTTAACGACTTATAAAATACTTAGATTACAAATAGTATGATAAAGTACTGGGTTTTATAAAGTTTTGTTTTATTGGCAAGCACGAAAAAGTCGAGCACGCTGTCCTCTGACAGGTCTTGTTCTGTTAGTTGTTAAGGATAATACATTGTAGCAGGTAGTTAATGTAATTTGTGATAATTTATTTTTTATCTCACCTGAGCACGAAGTGCTGAAGTTGAGTTATTTTGATTAGTATTTAATCACTACATCATACATTGTAACGGATAGTTACTGTAATTTGTGATACATTTGTTTTTATCTCGCCTGAGCACAAAGTGCTCAAGGTGAGTTATTTTGATAACTATTTAAACACTTTGTTCAATATTCATGATATATATTGTAACAATCAATTTGTTTTTCTGTTAGTTGTTAACTCTTTCACCGCCGAATTGTTTAAAGTAGACTCTTCCATGTTCAAAATCGGGCGTCTCAATTTCTCATATAATGAAAGTTTGGACTATTTTGATAAGTAAAAGGCAAACAATGCTGAATCAGTGTTGTTTTCAAAATCCTCAAAATTGCCTTTGGCGCTGAAAGAGTTAAGGATAATACATTAAGAATTAAAGCAAGTAGTTAATGAAATATGCGTTGGCGTCACACACCTTGGTTAAATTTTTTGTAGCAATTAATTTTTTGGACAGAACCATTACAGATATTGCTTTGAAACTTACAACTCTTTATTCACTATCATAACCTCCATCTACAGACAAGAGTACATAACTCTGTCACGGTTTTTGTAAGAATCTATTTAAACTATTTAATCACTTTGTTCACTAGTCGTGATATTCATTGTTACAGGTCGTTACATTCAGTTGTAATCAATTTGTTTTTCTGTTAGTTGTTAAAGATGATACATTGTAACAGGTAGTTACTGTAATTTGTGATAAACTTGTTTTTAGCTCTACTGGCCAAAGGCCAGAAGAGCTTATGCCATGGTGTGGTGTCCGTAAACAATTGCTTGTGACGCGATAGTCTTCAGTTTTGATTGTATCTCAATCAAACTTATACAGTAGTTAGATATCCATGAGAGCTCGGTTCCTTTCGCAAACCAGCCATATCCGCCCATGCAAGACTGGATTATGGGCCTTGAAATTGTCAAAATTGCTATAATAGAGCTTGTGAACACAATAGAGGCTCCATTTACTATCTGATCTTCACCAAACTTACACAGTAGTTAAGTATCAATAAGAGCTTGGTTCCTTTCGAAAATTAGCCAGATCCGCCCATGCAAGAATGGATTATGGCCCTTGAAATTGTCAAAATTGCTATAAAACAGCTTATGCACAATAGAGCCACCATTTGTTATCACATCTTCACATACATACATGCTCTTGATTGAAAATGACCAAAGAACCATCCCAGTAAGCATAGGCCCATGAGGGCCTCTTGTTATCTCACCTGAGCACTTTGTGCTCAAGGTGAGTTATTTTGATAACTATTTAAGCACTTAGTTCACTAGTCATGATATTCATTGTTACAGGTAGTTACATTCAGTTGTAATCAATTTGTTTTTCTGTTAGTTGTTAACTCTTTCAGCGCCAAATTGTTTAAAGTAGACTATTCCATGTTCAAAATCGGGCGTCTCCATTCTCATGTAATAAAAGTTTTGCAATATTCTGATAACTTGAAAGCAAACAATGCGGATTTCAGGTGAGGCAGCTCATTACGAGCTGACTCACCTGAATCTGCATTGTTTGCAAAAACATCAATTTTCCCTTTGGCGCTGAAAGAGTTAAGGATAATACATTCATTGTACCAGGTAGTTAATGAAATTTGCGTTGGCGTTAGTGTCACACCTAGGTTAATTTTTTTGTCACAACCATTACAGATATTGCTTTGAAATTTACAGCTCTTTATTCATCATCATAACGCCGAGCCCCGGTAGCTCAGTCGGTAGCGACGCGGGCTGTCAATCCAGGGGTTGTTAGTTTGAATCCCGGCTCGGCCAACTTTCTTTCCGACGATTGACAGAAGTCAATGCGACATGCGTCATTCGTCTTCCACCAATGGGCTAAGTCTATGTGGAAAAGCAGCCAGTTGCTTGGGAAGATTGTTGTTTGGAGTACTGGTGTGAGAAAACCAGGAAATGCATGAGTAGGTGAACTGGCCGCCGTGATATAACTGAGAAATTGTTAAAAACGGCGTTAAACCCCAATCAATCAATCAATCATCATCATAACCTCTATCTACAGACAAGAGTACATAACTCTGTCACGGTTTTTGTAAGAATCATGGCCTTTTTTTTAATTAGAATTTTTGTTAAGTTATTCATACCAAATCAATTGTTTTCAAAAAATTAGAGGTATAGCTTAAACAGTGACACAAATCTTTTTACCATTATTACCTCCAACAACAGTCAAGAGTGCATAATTTAGGAAAGGTTTTTGTAAGAATTTTTACCCTTTTTCGACTTATAAAGTTCTTTGCTTATAAATAATATAATAAAGTACTTAGTTATGTTTTCTGTACCACCTAAAAAGTTTTATTTTATTGGCAAGCACAAAAAGACGAGCGCGCTGTCCTCCGACAGCTGTTGTTCTGTTAGTTGTTAGAGAAGAACAATTACATTTCTCCAAATTAATATTTAACCTTTTCCCACCTTTTTTGACACATCTGCAGTAGATAACTTTTGTAAACATTGTGACAAAAGGTGAAATTGCTGAAAACGACCAATTTCTCCTTTTGCTGCAATATTTTCAACATTTTTCAATATATATAATTTTAATATGAACCCTTTCCCACATACAAGAAATCGGCAGCAGACGACTTTAAAAATGTCTATTCAAAACTATGGAAAAGATTTTTGATTTTTGAGTAGACATTTTGAAAGTCGTCTGCTGCCGATTTGCTGTAAGTGGGAAAAGGTTAATATTAAAATTGGATAATATTTACTTATATTGGTTAGGTATGTGATTATTTTGCCTTATATGATTATATGGCTATAGTGAAAACTTAAAAAAACTTCTCCGACGAAAGTGTTAGGCCAATTTTCAAATAATTTTGGAGAAATGTTCCTAGGGCGACCCTCTATCAGATTGCCACCAGGGGTCGGGGCTGTTTGAAGATTACATTTTTGCCAAATGGCAGGGGAGCGATACTGGCCCTCTTGTATTATTTTCCTTCCAGTTGAAAGAACATTGATTTCATTGCAAGTGGGTTTTAACTCTACTGACCAAAGGCTAGAAGAGCTTATGCGGTGTCCTCAGTTTGTCACAAATCAAACAGATCCTTCATTGCAGGACTGCATCATTTCCCTCCTGATTAAAATAGGGGCATGATGAGCGCAATCGCATCAGGCTACCAGTCTTAAGGTCTGAGGTTCAATATTCAGTCTTTAACCACTGGTGATAATCTGTGCTTATTTGATATCCACACTATAGCCAGTAGAGCGTCAGGCCTTCTTGTACTTTTAGATATGAAACTGATTGACTACACAGTGATGTGCATTAGTTCAGTATTTTAATAAACTTTATTTAAAATAATAGTCTTTTGTGTGTTAATCAATTCTAACTCCAACAGCCTGAATTACCTACTTTGAGCTCCCAGTTGTAATTCATAGAATGTTTTAAATATTATAGGTTATTGACCCTGTACTGTGAAATCATCTTTGGACCGAGTTCTTGGGTTGACGTTGCCGAGCTTGCGAGGCTACGTTCGCCAAACAACGAGGTCCAACGGTGATTTCACAGTACAGGGTAAATAACCTTTTTATTGCATACTTTCATATTGTAAACTATTTAGTTTACACTGTGGATTTCTTTTATATCTAGAGTTGATAAATCTGCTTCCGAAATCGAAACAAACTGTTTGTATACAAATGTAGTCATTTTGTTACAAACACCGTTTGGAAAGTTTAATTATAACGGTGAGGTAATTTTTTGAAATGACGTCATGCACATGCATAACCAACATTTTAGATGCGCGTTTCAAACTGTTATCCGGTCAAAAACATACTGTTACCATAAGACAGTATTATATTGTACATGATCAGTATATGTGAATTGAACATTGCAAAGTCAAGCGAGGTATAACAATGATATTAAAGGTCAACTATGTTTGTTTACATAAAAAAAGTAGTCCCTAGCATGTTAATTATGCAGAATTTTCGCACGTCCTTATCTACGGTCATGATCACTCCTTGACACCGGTCATATGATCGAAAAATCATGACCACTTTTTTCAATGCAAAGTGAACGGAACAATATGAAAGTATGCAATAAAACATATATATGTAATGCTTTTGTAGCTAATTTCGCACTTAAATAAATTGTTAATCGACACTGACAATGTGCTCAAGAATACTTTGATTCAATAATTGGTTGAGTCTTGAGTATGAAACTCAAGACTATAAACATGTGTGCCCAGGGATTTAGAATGTATTGGAATCCTCTAGGTGATCTGTTCTTTTGAAGTATAATCAGATTGGTTCAAACTATTTATATATATATTAAACATAACTATAATATGCCCCTAGAAGGCAAACAATTTATCATCTTGCCATAAAACATTTGTTGAGAAAGCAAAGAAATAAAATTTAATATCATTTATTCAACATCTCATACTTGTGTATAACAAACAAGTTACATTTTCTTGTAATGAAATCTGATTGTACACCACAAATTGTTCCCTGTGTTTATTCATACTGGCACACTACTTATCTGAGAAGTTTACAAAATAGTATATATACAATCACCTAAACAAGTTACTATAAAATATCCACTTTTGCCATAATGTTTTCCACTTTTAGTCATAGGTTATCCATTCAATTATAGAGATTTTCTATTTTTTTTTTAACAAAATATGTTTAAAGTCGTCTGCTGCAGAATTGTTGTATGAGGGAAAGTGTTAACACCTACATATCAATTATGTATGTATTCTAATGATTTAATTAAGCAACATTTTTTCAAGAACTTTACTATTTGTAAGTTTTCTAATGTAAAGCATTCATCAATTCTTGCCGCCTCCTAACGCCATTTTCCCTGTCATTATAAACATTAGGATACATATTTGGGTGATTATCAGGTAAATCTAAAATGTATTGATCTATGTCTTCACCTTCCAAAATACATAGATTGCTCAAGATGCTGGCCGAAACAATGTCGGAAATAATATCAACATCATGAAGAGTTACTTCACGAAGGCGACGAAATCTTCCCTTCAAATGGCCAATACAGCGTTCAACAATTTGTCTAGCACTGGATATAGTTCTGTTGAATCTTCTATGCTGGGCATTCAATCGACCATTGTCTTTAAATGGAGTTATTAAATTATGCCTAAGTGGATATGCACTATCTGCAATTATATAAGCTCCTTCATATAATTCATCTCTTTCAAGAATCTGTTGCAGAGAAGAGTTCCGCAGTACTCTGGCATCATGGGTACAGCCTGGCCAGCCGGTATACACATGGCGTATCAACATCTGGTGGTCACAGACTAACTGAAAAATACAATTAAAAAGTGGTGTAGAGTTGGCCAAAAGAAAGTGTGTTATGATTACATGTTCCATTTTATTCCATCATTTTATTTATGATTCCATGCTCGCTTAGAGGGCCTGGCTCTCAATCCAGGGGTTGAGAGTTCGATCGCCAATGGTATTGGAATTACTGGTTACTGAATAACGTAGCATGCAATATCCATATAAAGCAGAAATACTGTTGAAAGTGAAAAAAGAACAACACAACAAACAGACTAGTTTGATAAATAAACACTATACCTGTAGCTGTATAGACGGAAACTGCTTTCTGTTGTAATAGTCATTATCTCCACCAATGGCACTAGAAAGTCGTATGTGTGTCCCATCCAATGCACCAATTATCCCAGGTAGCCCTCTCTGGCGTTGAAATTCGGCAGATATCTGGCGTTGTTCATCATGACCAGGCCATTTTATAATCTGAAATTTTCAACAAATATTATGCACATTATCAACAATTGCATTGATTATGAATATGAAAATAATGTAGATCTACCACTTAATAGTCACAGCTTTCAGTTTGAGGCTTTAACAGTTCACAGTGTATGCACAACATAAACCCAGTGATTAAGCGTCTGCAACGAGATTGATTGATTGATTGGGGTTTAACGCCGTTTTTAACAATTTCTCAGTCATATCACGGCGGCCAGTTCACCTACTCATGTGTTTCCTGGTTTTCTCACACCAGTACTCCACACAACAATCTTCCCAAGCAACTGGCTGCTTTTCCACATAGACTTAGCCCATTGGTGGAAGACGAATGACGCATGTCGCAATGACTTTTGTCGAACGTCGGAAAGAAAGTTGGCCGAGCCGGGATTCAAACTCACAACCCCTGGATTGACAGCCCGCGTCGTTACCGACTGAGCTACCGGGACTCGGCTGTCTGCAACGGGAACAAGAGGTCGCAATTTCGATCCCAACCCGCAACATACCTAATTTGTAAAATTGGTACTAGTATATTTCCCTTGTGTTTGGCGCTCAGCATGTAAGGGTAGTTTCAGGACTGTGTGTGGTATCATACCACTTGTCTACGGCGAGATACTGCAGTGAGGTCGCACTATATTTGACATACCGTTAATATTTAAGAAAAAGAACGGGAGATGAATTTCCGGCCACATCCCAAAAATAATGAAGGGAATACCGGTAAAATTAATCAATACCATGAATTTATCACTGTACATGATAAAAGCGTGACCAGTACTTTTATCAAGGTCGCATTATACTTATAGGGTATGAAACTTACGTGTCTATACTGTGTACAGAATGCTTTCTTCACTGTCCTCAGAGTCGCATGCACAGTAGCTTTCCCTATTCCGAAGTACAGTCCCAATTGTCTCATTGACTCGCTATTAGCCATGTACGAGAGGAACACTAAAATTTGTTTGTTTACACTTATTCTTTCAACACCTCCGCCGTAAGCACGGGATAAAACCTCTTGCAATGTTTCTACAATACTTAAAAACGCTGTCTTGGATATCCGAAAATGTGTACGAAAATCCTCATCTAAAAACTCGGGAATTATAGTTCTTTCAACCAACCCTGCATTACGTGGTAAACTGTTTCTTTTGTTATGCAAACTATACATCAAAATGCTATTGTTGGTTATGCACGCCCTTGCTACTCGCTCGTTATTGTCATCCAAAAACGACTCCAACATAGAATACAACACTCCGGGATGGATTGTACCGGCCATATTTGTTTAATACCAACACGAGGAAACACCGTTCAGATGGAAAGCATAAGTGCGCATGTTTTCTAAATTTATATTTAGACATGACGTACAGTTCTCTATCCTAGAGAAGCCCATCCGAACTCGCCCATAGAATGCTACCTAAACACCGGTTACCTCTATTTTGAAGAGTAAAGACACTTAGGGATCCTTCATTAAATGTGGGATATTTTCCGTTCATATGCGGTTATCTCCCTGGAATAAGAATTCAATTTAAAGCGCCATCTGTTGTCATAATATGACTTAGACAAACAATATTAAGAAAGAAGACACATGAGCATGTAATGTTAATAAATGAGAATGTCATCAAGACACATGAGCATGTAATGTTTATAAATAAGAATGTAATAAAGACCCATAGAGTTTGAGCATGTAATGTTTATAAATGAGAATGTCATCAAGACACGTGAGCATGTAATGTTTATAAATGAGAATGTCATCAAGACACATGAGCATGTAATGTTAATAAATAAGAATGTCATAAAGACCCATAGAGTTTTGGCGGATATTCCCTTCCATACTTTTCTGCCTAGATTCTCATATTCTTTCCTTGTTAGATCACCTGGGAGCGTTAACTTTTAGCTTTAAACATCATCTCCTCCCAAACTACATGAATAATTTACTTAAAACATCACAGGAATGTTCCTCTGGTTGGCCTCTTTCAAATTTGTTCAAAACATTTAATTCCATCGAGAACTGTTGTTGCTGCGGCATCAGGAAGGGGGCAAAATGTCCAATCTTTGAAAATCTTCTTCTCCAAATCTGCTGTTCTGATTTCACTATCACTTGGTAGAAATGTTCATTAGCTGACCTTTTTAATTCCATTGAAACTTTGGTTGCTGTGGCATCAGAAAGGGGGGCCAATTTCAAGCCAAATTGATTGGTTAAAAATCATGGCAGTCAAGTGGCATCAAAAAAGGGGCAAAATGACAAAATCTGGAAATTTCTTTTTTTCAACATCTTCTAAACCTCAAGACTTATTTCCTCCAAACTTCACAGGAATGTTCAATTGGTAGGCCTCTTTAAAAGAAAATCAAACATTTTAATACCATTGAGAACCTTGGTTGCTGTGGCATTAGAAAATAGGCAAAATGTCCAAACTTTAAAAATCTGCTTCTCCAAAGCTGTTTGTCATATTTCAATGTAATTTGGTTGAAATGTTCCTTGGGTAACCCTCTACAAAGTGTGTTCAAACCATACTTATTTGTTGAAAAACATTGCATTTAGGAGACATCAGAAAAGGGATAAAATAACAAAATTTGGAAATTACAATTTTTTGAAAATCTTTGTCTGATTATAAAAAAAACTTGAGGAGGAAATTACTTCAGTGATCCTCTACGGAATTTGTTCAAGCTGTTGTGATTGGTAACAAAATCATAGTAACCATGCATCATCACAAAAGGGATAAATTGAACCTCTACCTACAAATGAAAACCGTCCTACCAATCCACTCTGCCAATTTCATGGTAACTTAACAGGGATGTCCCTTTGATGGTCCTCCAAATTTGTTCAAGACTTACATTCTGTGTAGAACTTTATAGAAATGCTGTGGCATCAGAAAATGAAAAAATACCCAAACTTTCAAAACCTTAAACCTTTTCCTACATAAAATCGATAAATTCATTAGTAAGATTCCAAGATAGTTTGGCAGTAATGTTCTTTTGAGGTATTCTCTACAAAATCTGCTTAAATCTTATAGATAGTGATTTTGTTGACAAACAGGGCAGCAAAGTGGCATCAGGAAAGGTGCAACATGACAACAGTTCTTGTTACGTTTCGAGATACAAATGGCCTTTACTGATAAGCTTTTTAGCTCACCTATGCACGAAGTGCAAGGTGAGCTATTGGGATCACATTTTGTCCGGCGTCCGTCCGTCGTCAACATTTACCCTTGTTAACACTCTACAGCCTACATTTTGCATCCAATCACCATGAAAGTTTGTCAGAACATTCGTTTCCATGAAGTCTCTGAAACTGGGTCATGTCCGGTCAAAAACTAGGTCACCAGGTCAAATTTAAGCAAAATCTTGTTAACACTCTTGAAGCTATATTTTTGGATGGAGCATGTTGAAACTTTGTCAGAATGTTTGTCTTAGTGATATCTAGGTCAAGTTTGAAACTGGGTCATGTCCGGTCAAAAACTAGGTCACTTGGTCAAATTTAAGGAAAATCTTGTTTACACTATAGAAGCTATACTTTTGGATTGGGCATGTTGAAATTTTGTCAGAATGTTTGTCTAAGTGATATCTAGGTCAAGTTAAAAACTGGGTTTTGTCCGGTCAAAAACAAGGTCACTAGGTCAAATTTGTGGAAAACCTTGATAACACTCTGGAAGCCACATTTTTTACTTGAGCATGTTGAAACTTTGTTAGAATGTTTTTTCTTAGTGATATCTAGGCAATGTTCAAAACTTGGTCATGTCCAGTCAAAAACTAAGTCACCAGGTCGAATTTAAGCAAAATATTGTTAACACTCTTAAAGCTATATTTTTGGAGGGAGCATGTTGAAACTTTTGTCAGAATGTTTGTCTTAGTGATATCTAGGTCAAGTTTGAAATTTGAGTTTTCAGTTTATAGTTTTTTTTTTATATCGAAGTTTTAAAGAAAAATAAAAGGAACATTATATACATGCTTCGCTTTGTCATTAAAACCTTTTAAGCACTACGGTAAAACGTCTTCAGGTGGTTTCTGTCTTCTTTTCATTCTGTCTTGCAAACGTATTGATGCGGTTTGCAAAACGTTACTATAAGGGAAACGTTTAAAGAACCTTTTAAAGACGTGTACATTGCAGGTCTTGGCAAAGCCTTTGAAAGGTTTTCTAGCAGTCTTCAGCACGTGTTAGCTGGGAAACGTCTTAAGATCGTCCTAAAGACGTGTATATTGCAGGTCTTGGCAAAGCCATTTAAAGGTTTTTTAGCAGTCTTCAACACGTTCAGAAAACTAAACCGATACGTCGACGATATGTAACAAATTTGGGTGACGGCAACGTCTTCAGCACGTGTTATCTGGGAAAACGTCTTACGATCGTCCTAAAGACGTGTACATTGCAGGTCTTGGCAAAGCATTTTAAAGGTTTTCTAGCCGTCTTCAACACGTTCAGAAAACTAAACCGATACGTCGAAGAAATGTAACAAAAAAGGGTGACGGCAACGTTTTAAGCACGTTTTATCTTGGAATACGTCTTACGATCGTCTTAAAGACGTGTACATTGCAGGTATTGGCAAAGCATTTTAAAGGTTTTCTAATAGTCCTCAACACGTTCAGAAAACTAAACCGATACGTCGAATAAATGTAACAAAAAAGGGTGACGGCAGCGTTTTAAGCACGTTTTATCTTGGAAAACGTCTTACCATCGTCCTAAAGACGTGTACATTGCAGGTATTGGCTAAGCATTTTAAAGGTTTTCTAATAGTCCTCAACACGTTCAGAAAACTAAACCGATACGTCGAATAAATGTAACAAAAAAGGGTGACGGCAACGTTTTAAGCACGTTTTATCTTGGAAAACGTCTTACCATCGTCCTAAAGACGTGTACATTGCAGGTATTGGCAAAGCATTTTACAGGTTTTCTAATAGTCCTCAACACGTTCAGAAAACTAAACCGATACATCGAATAAATGTAACAAAAAAGGGTGACGGCAACGTCTCCAGCACTTGTTAGCTGGAGACGTCAGGAAACGTCTCCGTCACGTTCAGATAACGTATAATGGTTCACTGGGTATGAGGGTAAAGGGTTAAGTACTAAAAGGCATAACAATTTGGTGCTGATCTTATTTTGTTATATATGTTCATACGTATCTTCGCTAGATCTGTCTTACTCTAAGTGTTCCTATTCACTCTTGGGCATTCGTTTTTTTGTTGACAAATACCATTAAGGCACATATTTTTCATGAATTATATAAAATCCTATTTTATACAAGTTATAATAAACCCTTTTCCACATACAACACATTTGCAGCAGATGCCGTTGAAAACAACCAAGCATAAATATGGAAAATCTCTGAAAATAAAAGAATAATAATGGAAAAGAGTTGATTCATTATGGAAAAAGGCAAAGTTGCTCATAATTAGCATTTTCTCCTTTTGCCACAATGTATTCAAAAGTCGTCTGCTGCAGATATGTCTGTAAGTATGACATATTTAAACACTTCTGTGATACAGTAAACCGTTACTATTTAAACTGTGATACGTTTGGATCTGCAATTTGTTTACAAACTTTTCTTTTTTTGTACTTAACTCTTTCCCACATACAACAAATATGCAGCAGTTGACTTTGAAAACATATAGGTTACAATATCATTATTAGTAATTCATCATTTACTAATGAATAGTCGAGTTGGCTGTCTGTCCTACGGACAGCTCTTGTTTTTAGCTCACTTGAGCCTCACAGCGAGTTATTGTGTTATCGTCTGTCAACATTTTGCTTCAAACGACATCTCCTAAAACGCTTGGCCATTTTTTTCAAAGGTGTTCAAATAATTAAATTCCATGTGAAATATCCCGATATGAAATTATTTTACACAAATGTTCTTTAGATCATCCTCAACCAAGATTGCTTAAATTATTCCGATCCATTGACAAACATGGGCGCCAGGGGGCGGAGCTTCTTATCCTTATACGATCGTAGTGAAAACTTAAAGAATCTTCTTGTCCAAAGGTAATGACCAGACTTGTAAATAATTTGGCAAAGATGTTCCTTGGGTGACCCTCTACCAAAAATGTTCAAATTATTTTGATTTGTTGAAAAACATGGCCACCAGGGGGGCGGAGCTTGTTTTCCTTGTATATATAAATGGTGAAAACTTAAAATATCTTCTTATCCAAAAACACTTGCCCGATTTAATATAATTTGGTACAAATATTTATCGGGTGACCCTCTACCAAGTTTGTTCAAAGTATTCGGATCCATTGGAAAACATGGCCATCGTGGGGGGCTTGTTTTACCTATATGTATTCAAGATGAAAACTTTAAAAAATATTCTTGTCCAAAAGTACTGGCCCGATTTGAAAACAATTTGGCACAGATGTTAAAATTATTCCGATCCGTTGAAAAAACATGGCTTCCAGTGACTTGAATCCCTGGTATGAATGTATTGTGAAAACTTGTCAAAAGTAAAGGCCTGATTTTTAAAACCTTGGCACAGGTGTTCCTTTGGTGACCATTTACAAAGTCATATTAAATCAGATGAGCGATCCAGTCCTTCTTTTTTATTTTTCTATCCCATTATATAATCAATTTGTATTGTATATTTAACCTTTCCCACATTCAAATCTGTACAGCAGACGACTATGAAAACATAAGGACAAACACTTTAAATGAATAAATATGTGGCAAAACGAGAAATTACCACTTAATTCAATTATATTTTGTTAATACGTTTTGAAAGTTGTCTGCTGCAGATTTGTTGTATGTTGGAAACTTTTAAAACAAGGAATCGGTGGAACCGAGTGATGCTCCCGTTGTCAAGATTGTCAAGATTGTGATAAGGGCGTTGTCAAGTGATAATAGGCATTGT
This sequence comes from Serripes groenlandicus, assembly GCA_031761405.1. Classification (NCBI taxonomy): domain Eukaryota; kingdom Metazoa; phylum Mollusca; class Bivalvia; order Cardiida; family Cardiidae; genus Serripes; species Serripes groenlandicus. The sequence goes on from JASEVX010000175.1 coordinate 307,689, forward strand.
CTGATAGAACTACCTTTAACTAGTGATCATACCTATTTACATAATGCAGACATCATCAAGAAAATAATAAAAACAAGGGCGTTAGTTTTTATTATTTATTATAGAGTTATGGTTTTTGTGTAATGCATTTCCTCTTTTTAATATTTATCTACATTTCAAGTTTAATCGAAATATCTTTCGTACTTTTGGAGTTATGGTCCTGAAATTGAAATATAAAGTCTAACAAGGTAGATAACTTTAAAATTATTCACTATAAGTTATGGTTCTTGTGTAATTCACTTCCTTCCTTTAATATCTGTATACATTTCAAGTTTCATCGAAATATCTTTAGTACTTTATGGTCCTGACATGGAAATATAAAGTTTAACAAGGGAGATAATTTGAAAATTATTCGCTATAAAGTTATGGTTCTTATATTATGCACTCTCTCTTATTGATATGTATGTATATTTCAAGTTTCATTGAAATATATTCCGTTCTTTTAGATTTATGCTCAATGCAAATAAAGTGTGACGGACAAAGTGTTATTTATTTATTGGTTCTCTCTTCTAGAGACCCTTAAAGAGTACCAAGAGTCAAAAAAAAAATTTGACTATCAAAAAAATAATGTTTGAATAATAACGCAAGACAAAAAAAAAAAAAAAAAAAAGGTTTTTAGTATGACAAAAATTAATTTTGTGTAATAAAATTACGCTTTCACGGAAAATTCCGAGTGCGAAATGTAAAAAACAATTTCACTTCCGGTTTTACAATGATGACGTCAGAGGGGAGAGTCGTTTCAGTTTCAATAATGGCGGATGAGTTAAACTACGGAGCTTTAAACGAAGAATTATACTGTTCGTCGTCTTCTTTCGAAGAAAACAGTGATGATTCATCAATTTACAGTGATACAGATTACCTAGGCAACGATCTAGTACCTTTAGGAATCAGGCCATACCAGTTTGAGCCCGTTAAACAGTCTGAAACGAGCAGCGAGTCTGAAGACGACGAAGCAAGACGAGAAATTGTTGGTGATGAATGGTTCTATTTTCAGTGAAAAAGTATAGATAATATGCGTGAATATATAATAATGTTTATAAAAGATTCTTTTAAGAAGCATTTTAAACTTAATTATTTAGATCTAGATCTACTTTTAGTTCGATTTCTGTTCATTTTGACGGGGAATATTTTTTTCCACATACGTACCTGTTTGAACCATGTACGAACACTCCGAAAGTGTATATTTCGATGTAAACAAATCAGACACAACATGATACAGTTCTATGACTTTCTGACAAATGAAAAACAAATATCAATACGAAATAACGGTAGACGAGGCCGGTCCCCACCCAGTTATTTTTAATTTTCACTTTTGATGACTGTATATTATATATAATTTAATCCAACAATGGGTTAAGATCTGTTCATACAACAAGTCTGCAGGAGACAACTTTGAACATATATAAATTGTCAAAAATACATAATTGAATGGATAATTTCTTCTTTTGTCACTATGTTTTCAAAAAGCTTTCCGCTGCAGAGGGGTAAGAAAGTATCTGAATGAGGGAATGGGTTAAGAGTAACCATATTGATAGACCAACTATTTTTCTGATGTCCAGAATTAAATACAGTGAACTGATTATGATAATTTACAGGTGCAGTTGTACAAATTGTTTGCCAATGGCTACAGCCACAGAATGTAGGTGTTGCAAAAACATTCCACAAGTAACTGCTATATTGGATGACTATATTGAGGAAAGTAACACTGATGTATCCTGTATTACAGAGCATCCAGGTTTTGCCAGTGCCTGCCTTGACAGAAATGTTCTTCAAATAGCCTACTTGCAGTATAGACAGCAGTATGGAGAGAATGATATTGATGAAAATAAGTAAGTATCATAATATATGAACCATCTAGAAATTGAAAGTTGTTGAAATTTTTAATTGGTTGTTTAGTGTTTAACTCCACTTTCAATAATTTGTCCACATTATACCGCAGCATTTCTAACTCTACTTTCAATAATTTTTCCACATTATACCGCAGCATTTCCTGTGTAAGTTACAAGTACTACTGGTCTATTTATCCTGAAACCAGCAATTCTGTTGAAATGCTAACCCTGCAACTCTAAGCACAGACAAGGGCAGCAATTAATTAAATTGTTAAGTATTTGGTATGACTCGGCCGATTTTCATAGAATATAGGCAACTCACAAATGGTGAGATACTCATAGGCTGGTTTACATCTAACAAAACTTGGTTACCTATATATGTTGCACATATTCTCCAGTGTAATTTTGTCAATTAGTGTGGATTCTGATGGTACTGGGAAGATGCACAGGCCCGGATATGAGTCAACATGCACTGTACAGAAATGCCAACTTGTACCTTTTTGTGTGGACGGGGTTTCATGTATCCCCGATACATTTAACCGTAAAAACATTCTTCTATGAACGGGTGCAAAGTCCAAGTGTTAGGCCCCCGTGTGATATGAGCTTAAACTGTCATTTGTTTAAAAACAAAATGTGATTAACCCTTTCTCACATACAACAAATCTGCTGCAGACGACTTTGAAAACATCCGTGTAAAAATAAGGAAAACCTCTATAAATAAATGTATAACTATTGAATAGAGTTAAAAACATGGTGTCAAAAGGAGAAAATTGCTTCTTTAGATGCCATGTTTTCAAACAGCCGTATGCAGCAGAGATGTCGGAAAGCGTCTATATGCGGGAAAGGATTAAAATGCTAAAATCTGCAAATTTGGGAATATTGTTGAAAATAGTGAGAGAAGGAGAGATATTGATCGTTGCGATCTTCGTTTCACTTGATTTTTTTTTAAGCAAGTCAGCTATATATGCAGGCGTTAAACATCGCCTGTTTTATGTTTTTTAAAAAAAGGTTAAAAGTCTACAAACACATCATTGAACGTTCTCATTTAAGAACTTTATCAAAAGTGTAACATGGGGTTATTTTTTTATGACCCGTTGTTTTGAAGATTGTTTTTATACTAAGTTCACGAATGTTCCGCCGTCCCCTTATACCCGTCGAACTTTGGCGAGTATTGCGACTAACCCTTTTACCCGATAACACATTTCTAAATTGTTCTCGAAGAATACTTTAAACTAACTAGAAAGTTGAAATTCTACTTTATTTAACAAAGTTGAAAACAATTTGGTAAAATGAGAAATAGTAAGGTTGTTCCGTTTTCTCAGATATCCGCGTTATTTGTATACGTACTCTCTTGCAGTGGTGCTAGAAGTCGTCTGTATTTAGGAAAGCCTAACCCTTATCCACATTCGACAACACTTCGGAATACGACTTTGCAAACAGCTAGATGAAAATATTGAAAATCTCTATAAATGAAAGTACCATTATAGAATATAATTGAAAACAGTGTGGCAAAAAGAGAAATTGCTCACTCCTCATAAGCAATTTCTCATTTGGCCACAATGTATCTTAAAATTCATCAGCTTTAGATGTACCAAAATGTCTCAGGAAGAGGGAAAAAAAATATATTTGTTTGGATATAAACGTGTTATTGAAAGGAAGAAATAAACGATTATAAGTATATTTTCTTGAAGTCGCACTCAAATTTATAGACATTTATAGAGTGGTTCTACATATTCCAAATTCGTCTGCTGCAGATGTGTTGTATAAAGGAAAGGGTTAACTAGGACCTTGGACTTTGGTAGAGCGTGAGCAACATGCTTCTCAAAATGAATCACCGGCTTTTAACAAGGACATCTATCGTACCAGCACTCAATGAATCACCTGCTTTTAACAAGGACATCTATCGTACCAGCACATGTAGCACTTAACGAATCACGTGTTTTTTACTCTCCAGCCAGCACATGGCTAACCATACCTTGTCAATTGTGTGTTTGTTTGGTTTTAATGAATTTTTACGACGCTTTCAACAGTGTTTCACGAATATTACCTGTACTACTGGTAATTTTTATCCCGACACCGATACATCAGTCGTAATGATAACACGTAAACCCTGAGCGCCAAGAAGGGAAACCATTGCTGCCATTTTAAAAGTATCCAGTACATGTGTGAAATTGTGTTGTCATGAAAGCAAAAACGGGTGGCTGTTTAGCCCCAATATAGGGTGCATCCAGACGATACTGACTAGATTATCAGTTTGTGTAAAAGATAAGGGTCGCCGATCGTCTTACAGATTTGTGTCTTATTGACGCTACTCCGTTTACGGGATTTAATATGATCCGTTCCACGAGAAAAAACAACATTGTGGACTATGCGTAAAGTATCGACCTGGATCAGTCTAAGCATGCCACGCAGGTTCACCCGGACAGACACTTTTCGCCTCCTGTGGATTTCATGTTTCAAAAATCATTACTCTATACCTCTTTCCCCATGAGTTAGAATGTGTCGGCCCGGATTAGCCTGCGCGGACTGCTTAGGCTGATCCGGGTCTTTTTTTTTATGCAGAGTCCACAATGTTGGTTTTCTCTGTGGAATTTCTGTTTCCTGCCTCTATACCCCTGTTACAGAATGTGTCGGCTCGGATTAGCCTGCGTGGATTGCGCAGTCTGGTCCGGGTCTATACATTACGCAGATTCAATACTGTTGGTTTTCTCGTGGAACGGCTCACATATTATTTTGTCATGATATCTAATGAGGATTCCGTTATAATGTCTTTGTTAAAAGATGCGTTTGTAACTCTATTACTTGTAGACGGACAGTGCAGGTTTTGGCGATACTCTGCGGATGAACAGGGTCGCCTGGAATATATACTGTTCTCAGATGCCATAAAACCCTAAATCGCTAGTAGACGTGGATTTGTTGTTGTTATAGTGCATACTTATTTTCACCACAACTAAACGGTGTGTTCCTTTTCCAATATAACGCCTCGCCTGGTGTAGATGTAGGAGGATTCAGGTTTGATTCCCGGCCCGGTCATATCAAATACATTAAGAATTGTAGTATTGGCTTTTCCTCTTTGGAGTGTGCAGTTACGACTGCCTCACTGGTGATATGATAATTGGATCAGCAGTACTGGTAACACGGACCACGCCATAATGCAGCTTAAACATAACACATCTTACAAACAAACAAAACAATTCCGTTTTCAACCAACTTGGAAGCAAGGGTATTTTCAAAACATCAGATAACAAATATGATGGGGAAAAAAACACGCTCCGTCGTTAAAGCCAGTTCTCTCTTGCAGTGGCGCTAGAAGTCGTCTTTATTATAGGCCAACCCTTATCCACATACGACAAATCTTCAGTATACGTCTTTAAAAACGTCTAGACAAAATTATGGAAAATATCCATGAATGTGTCATTATAGAAATTAATTGGAAACAATGTGGCAAAAGGAGAAATTGCTCATCTTGGTTTGTGTTGTTGTTGTTTCTTTAACTCATCTCAGTGCTACATATGCGCCAAAAGGTGTCAGCAAGTGGGAAACCTTAAAATCGTTATACATTTGATTCTAACTGATTGGATATAAACGATGTTTTTGGAATAAATAAACGATTATAAGTATATGTTTTAAAGTCGCACTCAAACCCGTCCTTTCATTTATAGAGATTTATAGAATTTGCCCACAGATTCCGAATTCGTCTGCTGCAGATGGGTTGTATATAGGTAAGGGTTAAAAGGGACTTTGGACTTTGGTCAGGTACATGCAGTCTTAATGCATTGTTTATGATTGCACTCTTAAATATCGCCTGATTCACCACTTTTCCATAATCTATAAATCTAGCCATCCTGTAAGAATTCAAAATGTTTGGGTCGACCTGTTCGTTACCTGTACCAAAAGTTCCCCTTCTCCGATTAGCTGATTGTATCCAATGCATTTTAAAAACTCCATTGATAAATGACATAATCATAGTCCTTTACATTTATAAGTTATTGTTAAGATACACAGCTCAAAGTGCATAGCAATAAAAACGAGAAATGAATTCAATAAGTCGAACATGAAATGCACCAGTTTCGTAGATATAGTTCGCACACAAATTAAAATTGAATATAAATATTGTCTCTCAAAAACAGGTTTTTGAAATCATTTGTTTTTTATCAATATATCACGAAAAGCATAGTGTTGTATTTTCACTCATAGTTACGCCGCTGTTGAAAATATTACCCTTTGCTTTTCACCCGATGAAAGAAATTTCGAAAGTACACTGAAACAAACAATTATCCTATTTTTCTTTTCCAAATTGACGATCGTTGTCACATTTCTATGCTAAATATTTTCAATATATATGATTTTAGTTTTGCGCTTTTTTGTTGTTAAATTTAACTTTTCTGCCTTTTACCTTATTTTATTTTCCGCCTAAGACAATGGACAGAATAAAAACAACCAGTTACACTATACATGATTATATTATACACTGTATTTAAACATTATATCACAGTCAACATATATCTGTTTAAGAGATTACTACTTTGAAACAGAATCTTAGAATAGGCATATCATACTTAAATGAACCACCAATATGCTAACAGAAGCACCAGCCAACGATGTTAACAGGCAGTGTCTTCTTTAAAACACTTTTCGCCTCCTGTGGATTTTCTGTTTCTGGAATCATTACTCTTTACCTCGATCCCACTGAGACGGAATGTGTCGGCCCGAATAAGCCTGCGTGGATTGCGCAGGATGATCCGGGTCGATACATTACGCAGAGCCCATGCTGTTGGTTTTCTCGCGGGACTGCTCATATTTAAAATGGTTGCCTGAGATTCATGGAGATGAGATAAGGCTGGTGTAAGACTGAAGTCAGATTTAGTGTTCGCCAAAATAGAAACAAATATGAGACAAAAATGCATGGCTACTTGTGCTACTAAGATATTTCCTAATCATATCATAATTAGCCAAACTGTGCTCAATTGGTTGGATTGTTTCTTATCACTTTCCCACATACAACACATCTGCAGTGAAATGCGCCTGTGCAGATGGAAAGGGAGCATTATTCAATAATAACTGATTTACTTAGCTAACACATTTTCAATTCAATTCAAATTTTATTGAATAATCGGGCAACCGGCCAATACACAAATGATATATATTTATACATTTTGTGCTTTCACCAATGGGCTAACAGTTTATGTGAAAAAGCAGCCCGTTGATTGGAAAGTATGTTATGTGGAGTACTGGTGTGAGAAAGCTAGGAAACACATGATATGACTGAAAGTTTGAAATTTGTTGAAACGGCGTAAAGCCCCAATCAATTAATTAATGTTCCATAGAATTGTTCTTTCATTTTCACGTTGCAAATGCTAACGCACAATATGAACATAGAAGTGCAATGGACGACAAACCAAAGAATACAATGTCCTACCATTTCAGGAGAAGATTCCATGCACATCCTAATTTGCGATGAACTTGTGAACAGGACAACCATTTGCGTGTGTTCCGACCAACTGCGTAGTGAATCTTTGACTGTATGATACGCAATCAGTAATACGCTGACACATAATAAACTGTCAATGTAGAGGAGAAAGAACGAGTACGTGAGTGAATTGTGAGGTAACAAGTCAATAAGGACCGTCATGTACACACAGCAAGCCAAGAAAACATTCATGGACAAGCTGACCTTTTCGCCCGAATCTATAGGAACAAGGAACGTGCAAGTACACAGCAAAGAGATAGAAAAAGCGGGAACAATCAATGTGAAAGTAGCAAACTGTTCTCTTCTTTCCAGAGTGAAATGGTAATCTATATAGTAAATGTTATCATCCAGTCTTGCCGTGTGGGATGTGTTAACGATCTTCCATTCAGCGTTGTCAATGTACTCCTTCATATCTGATGAAATGTCTTCGCTCAGTAACTCCAGTTGAATTCTCGAAGCGTCCTCATCGTCCACATAATACGTGAATGTGCACCGTTGTCTGTCATACGGATAGTGTGTGATATCAACCTGACACGCCACACTGAAACAAAGACGAGATATTTATAAAATCACATCGGTTTCTGTTAAAATGTCCTTAAAAGTGTTGTCACATGTTTGCGAATAGAACTAACGTGTGCCGGACGTTTGGGACAATGTATGAGTACGTTCCAGTAAGTAATCATTCATGTTGTGACACGTTCGGCATAAGTTGTATCTGTTCCAGGATGTGTCTTTAAGCCGGTCGTCCATTATACGTGCATATTGTTAGCGTGCGTGTATATTGCAGCTACAGCATAGCTTTTCATTCACATCGTGAAATAAAACAAACAATGATCTCGCGCTGACATTTTGATGTGTCCAATTCCCGAGACACACAGGACAAGCATAACAATTGACAACAGGGACTTGAAGAGTGTATTTAATAGTCAGCGACGACAAGTCACTTATCCTTAATGCACAAACAACATTAAAACATTAGATATCTTTGAAAAGTGTGGAAAATCTCTTCGGAATAAAAGTATAATGAATTAATTGAATTGAAACATTGAGCCAAAAGGAGAAATTGATCATCTTGAGTGATTTCTTCTCTTGTCACAATGTGTTCAACTGTCTTCTGCTGCACATGCATCAAAATGCGTCTTCCAGGGGGAAAGGGGGGAAATGTAGTCATACTTAGCATCAATGTGAAGTCACAAAGGAAATGTAGTCATAATTAGCTAAATATGAAGTCACAAAGGAAATGTAGTCATAATTAGCTAAATATAAAGTCACAAAGGAAACGTAGTCATAATTAGGTAAATATGAAGTCACAACGGAAATGAAGTCATAATAAGATTAATATGAAGTCACAACGGAAATGTAGTCATAATTATCTAAATATGAAGTCACAAAGGAAATGAAGTCATAATTAGCTAAATATGAAGTCAAAAAGGAACTGTAGTCATACTTAGCTAAATATGAAGTCACAACGGAAATGTAGTCATAAATAGCTAAATATGATGTCACAACGGAAATGTAGTCATAAGTAGCTAAATATGAAATCACAACGGAACTGTAGTCATAATTAGCTAAATATGAAGTCACATCGGAAATGTAGTCGTAGTTAGCTAAATATGAAGTCACGAGGGAAATGTAGTCATAAAAAGTTAAATATGAAGTCACAACAGGATATGTAGTCATAATTAGCTACATATGAAGTCACAACGGAAATGTAGTCATAATTAGCTTAATATGATGTCACAACGGAAAGTTCTGTAGTTATAATTAGCTAAATATGAATTCACAACGGAAATGTAGTCATAAAAATCTAAATATGAAGTCACAACGGAAATCTTATTTATAAACAATGGGAACCACTAGGTTCTGTTATCTATTATTTTAAAGAGTTCAAATCAATTAATTCTTGCCCTCCAACAGACTCATCTGCAGCAGACGACTTATTAAAACGTTGTGGCAAAAGAAGTAAAGAAAATATTCATAAAGAGCATTCTTTCCTTTTGACAAAATATTTTCAATTTAATAATTTCAGTTGTTTAAAATAGAGATTTTCAAAGTTTATTGTCAAGGTTTTTTCAAAGTCTTCTGCTTCAAACTTGCTATATCTGGGAAATGGTCAAGCTTCCACTCGGTTCCACTGGACACTCCAGACGAATACTTTGGATGTCCATGCACATTAAACATATACGGGATAGCCTCTCAAAATGGCACCTCTAAGGAACATAACCTCTCGAGAAACATACTTTAATCATCTCCCACATCGCTTCTATTAATTCAAATTGACAGTGAATTTGTAAACTACAAAATTAGTCTTGTACGTACGGTTATAAGCGGAGCTCTTCAGAAAAACCATTGTCTATGTTATGATCTTTGTTTGTTTAACTTGCTATAACCTTTAGTTCTTATGCAACAAAATATATAGTATTGTATATCTAATGTGGCCTAAAATAAAGGCATTCCAACTTAAAGAAAATCCAACCTTAGGGATTTTTGTTGCACGTGTATATCCATGCTTAGGATCTAAATGGATACTGAAGTGTCTTTAAACCATCTATGACTAGTTAGTGAACACTGATCGCAAATGTATTACGATTCGTTCTCGCCTAGTCTCACTCATATACACATTTTAATTGGCACCTTATGAACGAGAACCAGTCTAGTGACGAACTGCTACGGAAATATCCGAGAGCTGACGGTAAAATACGGCGTATGCGCGACCAAGACGATTAACACGGCGCATGCGCAAGCCCATTGCACCAGTGACAACCAATATATGCACTGGTGCTGAGGCACCCGCGTTATAAAACCCTATCATTTGATAATATGACGACTAGTTATCAGCCCTTAATTGTAAAAGGGTCAAAGGGAAGCAATTATGATCGGCTTACCGAGTAAACAATGTTTTGGAGGGAATATCAGAAGAATCCACAAGACTGAAGTTGTCTCCCATTGAACTCCAATCATTTGGTTGAAAGTTAAAAGTGTCTTTTAAAAAGTTTAATACCCTCATACTGATTTGTAACCAAAACATTGTTAGCTGTTTGCAAAGTTGACACCTTAAGAACTATTTTTAAAACAACATGTGTTTCTGAAATTGAAAGTTAAATTCACTGCGGAATAAGGATGACCTTTGATTTGACGCCATAGCTCAAGATAGGAAGATCATCATGTGCTCATTTGGTAGTGTTCAAAATGAACTTTAATTGACGGGAAACAGCCCTAGCCCATAACGCTATAATGGACCCCTATGGAAAATGAATTGCTTCCATCCGACCCAAATGTAAACACATACACAAACAACCTAACTCTCATCCTTCACCGTATGTAGGTCACACGCTATGGTTTGATTTGTATTCTTCATGCTGAATCCGAATGTTTTCTGCATCACTCATTACTGTTATGTTGCATTATACGCTTTGGATTTCTTTTTTAAACAAGTATCACAAAATGATCTACATTGGAACAAACCAACTGCAAAACGATAACAGAAACAAACTGTGAGCTATATAGCTTCAAGTTGTACTACACTTCTAGTTTATGGTCACAAATAACCCCAACGTCTCTGGATAATAGATGTGAGCTGTTCGCCGAGAAAACCAACATTGTAGACTGCGTAAAATATCGACCCAGATCAGCCTAAGCATACCACGCAGGCTAACCAGATTAGACAATATTCGCCTCCTGTGGATTTTCTGTTTCAGTAATCCTTACTCTATACCTATATCGCCCTGAGACGGAACATGGCCTGGATTAGCCTGTGCGGATTGCGCAGGCTGATCTAGGTCGATACATTACGCAGAGTCCATAATGTTGGTTTTCTCGTGTAGCATACTCGGTCTGACATAATAATTACTTTTCACAAACTGGTGTCGAATTGTTATGTAATGAGGATATATCAAAACAAAATGAAAGTCGTCTTCTACCTCTCCTGTATTGCATAAGAAGAAAATACGTTCATTGCTTGGCACTCTTTGACGATACAATCTACAAGACTGTATCCTCAAAGAATGTGAAGATGTCTCTTGTGAGAGTATGTGTCTTAACTGGTTGCGCTTATACAATACGACCCTATCATGTGTTATGATGCCAAAATATATTGTAACAAACATCGAGTCAACATTGTTTGAGCGTCATCAAGCCGTATTCTATCAGAAATAATCTCAATTATATAGAAACTTGCAGCTAACATTGAGTTCACAGACATACCTGTAAATTCCTTCCGGATACCACATAACGTCGCTTTTAGGGACGATCAGAGCAATGTCTGTGTCAGGACTTCCAACCAAGCCTTTAATGTGCAGGTCCTGGAATAAAGACATTAGATGTATAATAGTTTTGTTAATTCAATCTTAATTATTGTACAGCTTATATTAATCACGTTCGATGTCTGATTTCTTGATAAATAATCAGTTTGTATGGAAACGGAAACATCTAACAGCCAGAACCCGCTATCAAGAAAATTGAACAAGGGACCATTGATGCGAGAAGACCTACGTCTTACCATTGCACCAACTTGGTAGAAAGAGGTGCGGAATGACGATCAGAGCAATGTCTGTGTCAGGACTTCCAACCAAGCCTTTAATGTGCAGGTCCTTGAATAAAGACATTAGATGTATAATATTTTTGTTAATTCAATCTTAATTATTGTACAGCTTATATTAATCACGTTCGATGTCTGATTTCTTGATAAATAATCAGTTTGTATGGAAACGGAAACATATAACAGCCAGAACCCGCTATCACGAAAATTGAACAAGGGACCATTGATGCGAGAAGACCTACGTCTTGTACATTGCACCAACTTGGTAGAAAGAGGTGCAGAATGTTTACTACGTGCTTTCTATAAGCATAATCATGTTTCGTTTATATAATAAGTTGCGAGTTTGAATGTTCGTACAGTTAGATTTCTGATCCAATGCTCAAACTGTCTTGTACAGCCTCGATGTTGTAGTAGTAAAGCCTCCGCATCGAGTGCCTCAAATGCCTCGAGTGCTTCGAGTCCGGGCGGTCGCAGGTTCTATCCCCGGTCGGTTCATACCAAATACTTTAAAATGGTAGTAACAGCTGCCCTCCTTGGCACTCACTGTTGCGGGGTTATCATTACGACTGACTGGCTTCGTCAAGATAAATAGACCAGTAGTACTGCTAACTTACCCCCAGAAAACGCCGTGATATAACTGAACAAAATGTTGACAGCTGCGTGAAACACCAAACAATCATTTAATCAATCAAACTGTCTTATAATCATCTGCCAGAATTATTACCGAATGGTCAAATGACTAAAATAAATCGCATTGTCGAATATTTAATATACCTTCTAGTTTCAGATAAATTATGTTCATTTATAAGTGTAAATTCTAAATATACCTTTACAATCTTAATTTTTGGAATCCACATCTGCTTTGTAGGTACTCGAATCGATGTGCTCTGATTGTGTGTTTCCAATCCTTGCTGTAACAACTCGTCTGTCCAGTGAAATTTGAAATACCCGTTGATAGTAAATATCTGTTCTTGTGTGTTCAACTCTATAATAGTATGAGGGACAAAACTAGAACGAATAACAACTGACTGGCTCTGGTCAAATCGTGGTCTTATCCGCTTGTCGTAACCACCAAACATCGTATCTAGAAGATCTTTCGTCTGCTCTAAATCAGAAGTGTGTGTTGCCGTGTTCGATATAGCAGACTGTCTTGCACTATAGTCTTGTGTAGTTGCAACTACAACAAAGGGAATATCAGCCGCCATATAACTGATAGAAGGCCCAACAGGGATTGTACGACTATTAGATCCGCATAACACACATAATAATAATACAATAAAAATCACGGAACTGTTAAACGTCATTTTCAAAAAGTTCATGTATGCATTTATTGAACTTATTGTATTAAAGACACATTAGATGAGAGCTCAAATCATTTATATCATATTTTTAAATCAATAATAGGGATGTTACATATTGTTGATTGATTCCTACAGGAAACGACGGTTCTTGATAAGTGGCAACTAAATAGACATGTCTGAGATTTATGAACACCCCTGACCGTGCTATTATTATTTTTAAGCTTGAATTGTTCCCAACAAAAGCTGAGTAAATGGTCAGGAAGATACTCCTCCAACCAACAGGAAACCTTTCACTGGTTCTGCGAAGTCCATTAAAAATATCAATACAGTATTGTAAGTGTTAAACAATAAAGAACAGGGTGCCCGATGACGTATAGTGATTAAACCCACGACTATCATTGTTTATAGCGTTTTCCATGTGCCTTTTATTCTTTTCAATATATGCAGATGACTTTTGAAAACATTGTGCGAAAAGCAACTACCGTTCGGAATGAAGACGTTCTGGTTTCCTCACAATGTTTTCTACCCTTCTTTTCTCAGAGAAAATTAATATTTACCGAGATATTTCCGCCCACACCCTTTAAAAAAACACAATTTAACCTTTGTTTCTGAATTTCGTTTCTTTTACTAACTAAGCTATCAGTATTGTTATACTTTAAACATAATATTTTTTGTATTATTATAACGATTTAAAAGCCAAAAGTTAACGGAGTCACGCGAATACGAGTATATATAAGTGACAGATAAAAACACTTAGATAACGGATTCGGGAAAAGCATGCATTATTGAATTCCATATAAGGGCTTTATAGATAATTAGCTACATTATTCCAAGACTAAGGAGGGCTGTTACAGTCGCGATTGCGTCGGCCTTGCAGCTTTGGTTAAATTGTTGCATGCAAGGCCTTTTCTAAATCAAAGCACTGAAAGTACTGAAAGAGGGCGGTATGTATGTGAGTTCTACACATATTGCTGTTGTGGCAAAACAAAGGGAACAAGAGACCCTAGAGGGATAGTATCCATCCACTTTAAAATTAAATCATTATAGCGACATAAGTCAAAACAGTGATGCCCTTCTTGAAATTCGGCCAAATAGTTTCGGAGGAGCTTTTTCCCACTTCAGCTGTAAACGGCTAACAGTTAGTTCCTTGGCAGCCACGTTTTAAGACTTATCAACACGGCTTGAAGCCTTGAAAGAATCTGATAGATGGTTGAACAAGGAAAATTTGTACACAAGTATTTGATAATCGGCCAGATACTTTCGGAGAAGATCTTTTGAAGCGCGAGTACTTTGACCAATCAACATGGCTTAAAAGAATGTTATAGATGGTCAACGAAGGAGTATATCTTCAAAATCGTTTGAAAATATGCCATATGGGAGAAGGTGTTTTAAGCTTTCTTTTGGCTGCCATGGAGACCAGAGTTTTGCATGGATAAACAAAATGAAGTTTAGGTGTCGGAGATGCTTCCTAAAAAGTGTCATCCCAATTGGCCCAGTTGTTAAATATAGAGAAGTAGTTTAAACTGAAAGTTTACGCACGGTTTGACCCAATCAGATACGACTTTACATTTCGCCATAACATAACCTCAATTGGCTTTCAACCAGTGGAGCTAAAATAGGATGTGCTGTCTGTCTTTTAGAGTTGTGATGTCAGCTGTATGAAAGGCATAGCTATAACGAAAATGTATGGGATTATTGTGACAAGAATATCATGTTTCAATGTTTATTTCAATTTAATTGAAAAGTTTTTCAAAAATAGATCATTAAACATCAATTTTTGGCAGGTAGATCTATAATTTATCATGATGTATGTTGTTATTATATGAATACGGGCAGTTCTGGCACATGGCCAGTAAAGGTAAAATGATATCCTGTTGTTTGGTTGAATATAAGTTATATCTATGTTGCAAATGCTTTATACATCAAATTCAATGCAGAAATAACGTTATAATGTTTTTCATTTCAAATGAGGGAATTTTGGATTTAATACCTGTGCATGAAGGTTTTCTACCAAAAGCTATTACATGTAGGTTATCAATGTTATGAATAGATTGACTAATTACTGTTTTAAAATAATTACAGCAGTACTTATTCCATTATAAGCCATGTAAAATTGAGAAAATACATTACATACAGACGCTTGTGTCTTTATTACATGCATTATAAAATACAACGGAACAGCGTCTGCATTGTATAAAATATGTATGTTCATGCAGTACTTTTAAATGGAAAAATGATTAAGGCATAAGTGCCAATCACTCCATTCTGACCATAGAAACCATTTTATCCATTTAAAAAACCTTGAGGAACTTGATGGTCCTGTAAAGTTTACATGAGAGATATATAAAAGTTCAATTTGAAATAGACTTGTAAGTACAGAGAAGAAAGATAGAATCGTCGCATGGAGAATGATCACAAAAGCCCGTCTTAAGCACATGTTAGATAAACATGGTCTCTCATCTGAGAATGTGCTCAGCGAGACAAAATCATTTTTCATGACACTAAGTAATTTTGATCTATGCAATTAAACATTTTTCCATTTGAAATGAATCTGTATTTAAAGTGCAACAGGTCCTAATCCCTTTTGGCCATGTGTTTCAATCCTTTTTAACGCCACCTGGTTGCCATATTTTTCAACCAATAAATATGGCTTGAAATTCTTTAGCAGAGGATCATTTAAGGAACAATCAGACAGGCAATTTCTGAATAGAAGATTTGTACAGTTCTGCCCATTTACCCCCATTTCTGATGACAAAGCAACCAAAGAAGACCACCGTAAATCCAGTAGTTTAACCCTTTCCCTCATACGACAATTCTGCAGCAGACGACTTTGAACATATTTTGTCAGTTCATATAAAATCTCTTTAATTGAATGGATAACCTATGACTAAAAGTGGAAAACATTGTGGCAAAAGGAGAAATTGCTCGTTTTGAGCAATTTTTTCTTTTGTCACTATGTTTTCAAAAAGCCGCCTGCTGCAGAGGCGTCAGAAAGCGTTTATATGAGGGAAAGGGTTAAGCCTCTCCCACACATATCTTCAATCAGTCGACTTTTGAAGAAATTTTGGCAAAAGGAGAAATTAATCACAATAAGCAATTTCTGCCTTTGCCACAATGTTTATTAACTAATTTCAAAGATGTAACTTTCATTTATAGACATTTTTTTATATTTTAGCTTCATAAGTCGTCTACTGCAGAAATGTTGTACGTGGGAAAGAAAGGAGATGTTGTTTAATTGAATTGAGTGACACAGGGTGATAACAAAAGCTCAGCTTCAGCCTTTTGTGCTCGGATGAGGTTACAGTTAAGAACATCATGAACTTGACAATCTGAGCGGAACGTGATTGGATCGTGAGCGTGATTGGAACGAAGTTGGAACGCTTTATGAGCGGAACGAAATTTTGCGCTCTGAACGAAACAATCATAATGAACGAAAAAAATCCAATCACATGAATGCTTCGCTCAATCTGAGCAGAACGGGAAAAAAAGCAATCCCAATGTTATGAATGAGTGAACGCTTTATGAGCGGAATGGAACGTGAGCGGAGCGGAACGGAGCGGAACGGAGCGGAGCGTGAACGGTAAATTTGTCAATTTCAAGATGTTTTTACATGTAAAAGGTAGGCCTGGATGATCCAAATTGATCACCTTAGTTATGCTAGAAGTAAACGGCAAATAAAAAGGAACGTTGGTCAAAAGTTGGATAAAACTGCAAGGACTGGATACTTTAAATGAAACAGGTTATAAGTATATGTAGTTGAAATAGTCAAGAAGTGTACACAGTCTTCTTCAACCACATTAGAGTTAAACACTTCTCTCCTGCAAACATATCTTTAAGCGTGGTCCTTTTGGTGTAGCAATATATCACCTAAGAGCCTACTGCAGCAGTTTAGCTGGTACAGTGAGAAGTTGCTAATTGATATAGCTCAGCCCTCTCTTTTCTTCATTCCTACACTTTCAAATTCCATCTTCCTCTCTTCTATAAGGGCATCGCACTTCTGTAAATATAATGACATGATTATAGCTGTGTGAAGTTAGCTAAACATACGACATTCGACATTCGACATTCAAAAGTTCAAAAAATAAAACTTCAACAAATTGAATGTCGTGCTGGCACGACATTCGACATTCGACATTCAAAAAATAAAACTTCAACAAATTGAATGTCGTGCTGGCACGACATTCGACATTCAAAAGTTGGAAAAAGATCTCACGGGAGTGGAACAACTGCCTTAAGGCGGATTTCTACTCGAGTCTGCCGCGTGTATTACGGGGAGCACTTAGGCCTACAAGCCCTTGTCACGGGAGTCGAACAAAAAAAATCACAATGGAGTGGAACACTTTCATTTTTTTTCGTACGGGCGTGGAACAACGGCCTTAAGGTGCATTTCCCAGTCGCGGCACTACGGTCATGGTGGAGTGCCCTTGGGCAAGGCACATTTTCTAGCCTAGTACTGGTTTGTTTACCCAGGGATCATGAATAATTAAATTTAATTGCGCGCTAAATGACCTTAGCTGTCGATGCGCCATAAAACAATATACATTCTTAAGGCGGATTTCTACTCGAGTCTGCTGCGTGTATTACGGGGAGCACTTGGGTCTACAAACACTTGTCACGGCAGTCGAACAAAAAAAAAAATCACAATGGAGTGGAACACTTTTATTTTTTTTCTTACAGGCGTGGAACAACGGCCTTAAGGCGGATTCCTATTCGAGTCTGCTGCGTGTATTACGGGGAGCACTTGGGCCTACAAGCCCTTGCCTACAAGCCCTTGTCACGGCAGTCGAAAAAAAAAATCACAATGGAGTGGAACACTTTTATCTTTTTTCTTACGGGCGTGAAACAACAGCCTTAAGGCGGATTTCTACCTGAGTCTGCATGTTTTATGGGGAGCACTCTGCTGCTAGTCGGGGAAATGTAAGCCGGTGCCGCATGCTCTTTAAGGCAGGTCCCGAAGTCTACCCGCGCTTACGGCGAAGTGCTGAGCTTTGTTTTACGCTAGCACTCCGCTGCTAGTAAGTAGGGGAAATGTGCGCTGGTGCCGCATATGATATACGGCCACTCCCGCAGTCTACCCGCGCTTACGGCGAAGTGCTGAGCCATGATATATGCGAGCACTCGGCTGCTAGTAGGGGAAATGTGAGCCGGGGCCGAATACGCTATAAGGCAGGTCCCGCAGTATACGCGCGCTAACGGCGAAGTGCTGAACCTTCTTTTACGCTAGCACTCCGCTGCTAGTAGGGGAAATGTGCGCCTGGGCCGCATATGCTATACGGCAAATCAGGCCCCATCGCACATTTTCCCAGCAATATGCGGAGTGCTGCCTTGAAACTAGGAGAGCACTTTGCCGGCAGCGCGGGTTCTAACGGCGGGACTGCCTTGTAGCAAATCAGGGCCCAGCGCACATTTCCCCAGTCATATGCGGAGTGCTGCCTTGAAACAAGGGGAGCACTTCGCCGTCAGCGCGGATTCTAACGGCGGGACTGCCTTGTAGCAAAGTGCTCGCATAAAACAAACATTTCCCGAGCCATACGCAGAGTGCTGTCTGGAAACAAGGCGAGGATTTCGCCGTCAGCGTGGGTAAACAGCAGAACTTCCTTATAGCAAATTCGGCCTAAGCGCACATTTGCTCGGCCATACGCCTCGAAACAAGGCGAGGACTTCGCCTTCAGCGCTGGATTCATCGGCAGGACTGCCTTATTGCAAATTCGGCCCAAGCACACATTTCCCCAGCCATATGTAGAGTGCTGCTTTGAGACAAGAAGAGCACTTCACTGTCAGCGCAAGTTCTAACGGCGGGACTGCCTTGTAGCAAATAAGGCCGTTGTTCCACGCCAGTAAGAAAAAAAAATAAAAGTGTTCCACTCCATTGTGATTTTTTTTTTCGACTCCCGTGACAAGGGCTTGTAGGCCCAAGTGCTCCCCGTAATACACGCAGAAGACTCGAGTAGAAATCCGCCTTAAGGCCGTTGTTCCACGCCCGTAAGACAAAATATAAAAGTGTTCCACTCCATTGTCATTTTTTTTTTGTTCGACAAGGGCTTGTAGGCCCAAGTGCTCCCCGTAATACACGCGGCAGACTCGGCTAGAAATCCACCTTAAGGTCGTTGTTACACTCCCGTAGATTTTTTTTCCATCTGTTGAATGTCGAATGTCGTATGTCGTGCCAGCACGTCATTCGATTTTTTGAAGTTTTATTTTGTACCTGCCGTATAGCATATGCTGCCCAGGCGCACATTTCCCCTATTAGCAGCGGAGTGCTAGCGTAAAAGAAGGTTTAGCACTTCGCCGTAAGCGCGCATAGACTGCGGTACCTGCCTTATAGCGTATTCGGCCCCGGCTCACATTTCCCCTACTAGCAGCCGAGTGCTCGCATAAATCAAGGCTCAGTACTTCGCCGTAAGCGCGGGTAGACTGCGGGATCGGCCGTATATCATGTGCGGCACCAGCGCACATTTCCCCTACTAGCAGCGGAGTGCTAGCGTAAAACTAAGCTTAGCACTTCGCCGTTAGAGCGGGTAGACTGCGGGACATGCCTTAAAGAGTATGCGGCCCCGACTTACATTTCCCCGACTAGCAGCGGAGTGAACCCAGACTCATGTAGAAATCCGCCTTAAGGCCGTTGTTCCACGCTCGTAAGAAAAAAGAAAAAAGTGTTCCACTCCATTGTGATTTTTTTTGTTCGACTGCCGTGACAAGGGCTTGTAGGCCCAAGTGCTTCCTGTAATACACGCAGCAGACTCGAGTAAAAATACGCCTTAAGGCCGTTGTTCCACGCCCGTAAGAAAAAAAATAAAAGTGTTCCACTCCATTGTGATTTTTTTTCTTTTCGACTCCCGTGACGAGGGCTTTTAGGCCCAAGTGCTCCCCGTAATACACGCAGTAGACTCGAGTAGAAATCCGCCTTAAGGCCGTTGTTCCACGCCCGTAAGACAAAAAATAAAAGTGTTCCACTCCATTGTGATTTTTGTTTTTGTTCGACTCCCGTGACAAGGGCTTGTAGGCCCAAGTGCTCCCCGTAATACACGCGGGAGACTCAGGTAGAAATCCGCCTTAAGGTCGTTGTTCCACTCCAGTAAGATTTTTTTTCAACTTTTGAATGTCGAATGTCGTGCCAGCACGACATTCGACATTCGACATTCAAAAATTGGAAAAAAAAAAACGAATGTCGTGCTGTAACGACATTCGACATTCGACATTCAAAAAATAAAACTTCAAAAAATCGAATGTCGTGCTGGCACGACATACGACATTCGACATTCAAAAGTTGGAAAACAAAACGAATGTCGTGCTGGCACGACATTCGACATTCGACATTTAAAATTTGAAAAAAGAATCTTACGGGAGTGTAACAAAGACCTTAAGGCGGATTTTTACAGGGAGAGCTTGGGCCTACAAGCCCTTGTCACGGGAGTCGAACAAAAAAAGATCACAATGGAGTGGAACACTTTTATGTTTTGTCTTACGGGCGTGGAACAACGGCCTTATTTGCTACAAGGCAGTCCCTCCGTTAAAACTTGCGCTGACAGTGAAGTGCTCTTCTTGTCTCAAAGCAGCACTCTGCGTATGGCTGGGGAAATGTGCGATGGGGCAAAATTTGCAATAAGGCAGTCCTGCCGATGAATCCAGCGCAGAAGGCGAAGTCCTCGCCTTGTTTCAAGGCGTATGGCCGAGGAAATGTGCGCTGAGGCCGAATTTGCTATAAGGAAGTCCTGATGTTACCCACGCTGACGGCGAAATCCTCGCCTTGTTTCCAGACAGCACTCTGCGTATGGCTCGGGAAATGTGCGCCGGGGCCGAATTTGCTACAAGGCAGTCCCGCCGTTAGAACCCGCGCTGACGGCGAAGTGCTCCCCTTGTTTCAAGGCAGCACTCCGCATATGACTGGGGAAATGTGCGCTGGGGCCTGATTTGCCGTATAGCATATGCGGCCCAGGCGCACATTTCCCCTACTAGCAGCGGAGTGCTAGCGTAAAACAAAGCTCTGCACTTCGCCGTAAGCGCGGGTAGACTGCGGGACCTGTAATAAAAATAAAAGTGTTCCACTCCATTGTGATTTTTTTTTCTTAGACAACCGTGACAAGGGCTTGTAGACCCAAGTGCTCCCCGTAATACACGCAGCAGACTCGAGTAGAAATCCGCCGTTGGTCCACGCTCGTAAGAAAAAAATAAAAGTGTTCCACTCCATTGTGATTCTGTTTTCGACTCCCGTGACAAGGGCTATCGGCCCAAGTGCTCCCCTTAATACACGCGGCAGACTCGGGTAGAAATCAGCCTTAAGGCCGTTGTTCCACTCCGTTCAGATTTCTTTTTAATTTTTGAATGTCGAATGTCGTATGTCGTGCCAGCACGACATTCGTTTATTTTTTCTAACTTTTGAATGTCGAATGTCGAATGTCGTGCCAGCACAACATTCGTTGTTTTTTTCAACTTTTGAATGTCGATTTTTTGAAGTTTTATTTTGGATGTCGAACGTCGAATGTCGTGCCAGCACGACATTCGTTTTTTTTTTCAACTTTTGAATGTCGAATGTCGAATGTCGAATGTCGTGCCAGCACGACATTCGTTTTTTTTTTCCAACTTTTGAATGTCGAATGTCGAATGTCGTATGTTTAGCTAACTTCACACAGCTCATGATTGTTGAACTGTAGCGGGATATTACAAACTAGAAATACATACTATGGAATAAATACAGTACAAATATACACAATGGTCTGACAAAATCATACATTGAAGACAAGTAATCAGCCCTTTCGTGGTTAAATGTACTTGTTGACTTATGTGAACAGTAGATCCAGATTGGCATGCGTTATTACACAGTCTGATCAATATATACACAATTTAAAGTAAAATAATCAAAATCATAATATTGTTGTTACAAAATGTTGTCAACCGGTGGAGATTTCGAAAAGGCTGATCTTGATCTTTAGTGTTCAGAAATATCATCTTGTACCTTTTCCACCGAGACAGGCTTAAAGATATGTTTCTGGACTAACAGAGCTAGTGTAGTTCAGCTTCAGTATGAAGAATTACACCCCTACAGTAAACAAGTATTTTAAATTAATGTACGTCATATTTAATTCTTTCCAACATACAAAACATCTGCAGCAGCAACTTTGAAAAGAAGTAGCAAGAAGTCTTAATTACCAATAAATGAAAGCATAAATAATAAAATATTTAATAGAGATGAAGTCATTGTGACAAGAAGAAAAATTGCTCATTATGAGCCACATCTCCATTTGCCACAATGACTTCAGAAGTCGTCTGCTGTAGAGATGTCAGCAAGTCTGTATGTGGGAAAGGTTCGAGTTTGAACCGTGAATGTCTATACACATACCTCTACATTGGTTTTTGCAGTAGTCGACGGTGACGTTCCACCACACAATACATTATTGATAACCAGGTATATGATATTTACATTATCCCTTTGTAAAACAGGAGCAGCCACTGTTTTTAATGAGAATTACTCTTTTATGACATTTATTGACGGATTAATCCCATTCAACTGGTTTACGAATATCAGAAAAGTTTCGATTGTTTAAGCTTCCGAAACAGAAAGTACAGTTCATTGTATTCGTTTGTTGTGTGAATGTGCCTTTCATTTGATTTGTTTGGAAAATATGGCTTTTTTTCAAATGTGAATTAGCCGAAGATCGGACTCTTAAATAGTAGATGGAAAAAGCACTGCGACCCTATAAACAATGACCCGTATTTGAACTAGTTTTGAAATCTTTCAGCCGATAGAAAATTCTTCGTCTTGCAAAACAATTCAGCTGTTGAAGCAAACACGGTTCTGTTCACACACAAATCTTATTCGAAATGGAAAGCATGTATAAACTTACGGCTATTTTGAGCACAGAGCTTTCTGTCATATCGTTGGGAAAGGGGTCGCGTGAAATATGTACCCTTGCGCTTTTAAATAACCTTGTGCGAAACAGACTTTAACAGTTGTAACTGCACATATTTACAACCTACAGTAACAATCGTATCCAAGCGAGCCATACAATAATTAGCATTACATATTTATACCCTCCGACAAACGAAGTTTGAAGGGGGTATATTGGAGTCACACTGTGGTCGGTTGTTCGGTTGGTCCATTCTAATTTTCCTTGTCTGGAGCATAAATTGAAAACTACTAGATGGAATGTAATTAAACTGCATACGATGACACAACACAGTGAGCGGAATTGCAGTGAATAGGAACCATAACTCTATTTTACTTAATTACATAGTTAATACCCTTTGTTACTTTTTCGAGTCAGGAGAATAACGTGAAAACTACTATTTTAAACTTATAAAACTTCATACAATGGTAATGCACAATGACAGGCAGTGCAGTGTACAAAAACCATAACTCTATTTGAGCTTGTTACATAGTTATTGCCCTTTCTTACTTTTTTCTCATCCGGAGATTAAATTTCAGTGCCCTTTCTTACTGTTTTCTTGTCCGGAGAATAACTTTCAAACTAACGGATGAAATTTAATAAAACTTCATGCATTGGTATAACACAATGAGAGGAAGTGCAATGTATAATAATAATAACTCTATTTTAGCTAATTACTTAGTTATTGCCCTTTGTTACTTTGTTCTTGTCCGGAGTATAACTTTAAAACAACTGGATAGAATTTAATAAAACTACATACAATGGTAGAGAAACATGAGAGGAAGTGCAATCTACACGAAGCATTACTCTATTTTAGCTAATTACTGAGTTATTGCCTTTTCTTGTCCTGAGAATAACTTTAGATGGAATTTAATAAACCTTCATACAATGGTAGAGCAGAGGACATTGAGAGGATGTGCAGTGTTCAAGAACCAATGCTCTAGTTTAGCCAATAACAGAGTTATTACCGAGTTATTGCCCTTTCTTACTTTTTTCTTATCCTGAGAATATTTTAAAAACTACTGGATGGAATTTCCTATCAGGGCCGCGTTCGGGGGTATGAATCACATTCAGTAATAACACGAGTTTAAGATTAGTTTTGCTGCTTATAAGCACTGAACTTATACTATACAATTGAGTATGCATATCTGCTCATCTGCTCAGTTGAACTATCACTGCAACCTTTTCATATTGAGTAAATCGTTGAAATTATCGGAACTACTTGACTAGTGATAGGTTTTTTTTACAGTGGTTATTCGTTTCATATAAACAGATGGACGTCTTTGAAAAAGTCCTGTTAACGTTGAGACTGCTTGCTGAGACAACCGCCCCCGAAAACCACAGATGTTATTGCTTTGAAACTGCACACACTAATTGGACATCATCGCATGAATTTCCAGGATAAATACAATAAAACTACATACAATTTTGACAGAATTGTGCTCCTTTTTATTGACAACATTAAACGTCCTTATCTCTGCAACCAATTGATGCATTGCATTCAAACATTGTATTACCCGTTCCTACCATCACACACACGATAATAATCAAGTTAGATAACTCTATCTTGAATACGATGCAATAATGACCCTTTACTATATGACTTATAAATTGTTATTAAGCGTTGAAATAGTCAGAAATTATAGTTAAGAGGTTAAATAGTCGAGCGCGCTGTCTTACGGACAGCTCTTGTGGTATTTATACTGACCAGTGTATTGTAAACAGAAACATTTGGGATTATTGGCTGTTGCTTTTGTTGTACAAACATGTCTTATCACATACGTATATCTCTGCCGTATGTATCGACAATGTCATCCAATTACATTTGTAAAATTTTGCAAACACTTTTTTTACATGTGGTTTGAGTAATATAATAAATTGTTTATACAAAAAGAATGATAACAAATTGATTATTTGAAAGGTAAAAATAGCAAAATCCTATAGGATTAAAATTGTTCATATGTAATTTTAACACACCTGCCTAGTTGTTCAGGTTCGAACCCCAAGTGAGGTCCGTGCTGATATTGCCGACTGGTTAGCCGCATCAGCTAATTAAGTAAGGGTCTGAATGCATTCATGCATTTTACCTGGCAAAACTATAGTGAATTGGAAAGAAAATGAGTTGAAGACCAAAGTGTCTCATAATAATAATTAAATGACTGTCTATTTCAATAGAAGTGACACTGTAATAACCAACACCTTAAGCTATTATTATGCCAATACAGAACAAGACAAAGGATAAACGTTCCTTATACACCAAACATTATAGCTTATAGTCAAGTAATACAAATATGATAACATACAGTGGAAACTGGCATGGGATGATACATATCTACATGTACAAACAACTATTATGGACAGCATGACATATTGATTTTAGAAAACATTTGGTTTATAATGGTTCATATTGTTTTCGGTATATTTTCGATGGCCTGTTTTCGCGTGGCGTGGTTCCCGTATGAGCCGTCCCACGAGAAAACCAACATTGTGAACTCTGCGTAATGTATCGACCCGGATCAGCCTAAGCATGCCGCGCATGCCAACCCGGACAGACGCTTTTCGCCTCCAGTGTATTTTCTGTTTCAGGTGTCATTACTCTATACCTCTATCCCCCTGAGATGGAATGTGTCGGCCCTGATCAGTATGCGCGGACTGCGCAGGCTGATCCGGGTCGATATATTACGCAGAGTCCATAATGTTGGATTTCTCGTGGGTCGGCTCATATTCACAGTCTCCCAATATGACCATTAATTAAGCACACTTTCAATAAACTGTGATTTTCTTTTATTTGACTTTATAGTATGTAACATCCAACTATACCTGTACCAGGGTATGATGGCACAACAACTTAACCAACCAGTTTTATGAACAAACATTACAGTTTTGCTAAAATGGTAGAAGCGTTTGTTTACAAACAAAAAACAAGGGCGTTAGTTTTGTTTTTATTATTTATTATAGAGTTATGGTTTTTGTGTAATGCATTTCCTCTTTTTAATATTTATCTACATTTCAAGTTTAATCGAAATATATTTCGTACTTTTGGAGTTATGGTCCTGAAATTAAAATATAAAGTCTAACAAGGTAGATAACTCTAAAATTATTCACTATAAGTTATGGTTCTTGTGTAATTCACTTCCTTCCTTTAATATCTGTATACATTTCAAGTTTCATCGAAATATCTTTAGTACTTTATGGTCCTGACATGGAAATATAAAGTCTAACAAGGGAGATAATTTGAAAATTATTCACTATAAAGTTTGGTTCTTATATTATGAACTCTCTCTTATTGATATGTATGTATATTTCAAGTTTCATTGAAATATATTCCGTTCTTTTAGATTTATGCTCAATGCAAATAAAGTGTGACGGACAAAGTGTTATTTATTTATTGGTTCTCTCTTCTAGAGACCCTTAAAGAGTACCAAGAGTCAAAAAAAAAATTTGACTATCAAAAAAATAATGTTTGAATAATAACGCAAGACAAAAAAAAAAAAAAAAAAAGGTTTTTAGTATGACAAAAATTAATAAAATTACGCTTTCACGGAAAATTCCGAGTGCGAAATGTAAAAAACAATTTCACTTCCGGTTTTACAATGATGACGTCAGAGGGGAGAGTCGTTTCAGTTTCAATAATGGCGGATGAGTTAAACTACGGAGCTTTAAACGAAGAATTATACTGTTCGTCGTCTTCTTTCGAAGAAAACAGTGATGATTCATCAATTTACAGTGATACAGATTACCTAGGCAACGATCTAGTACCTTTAGGAATCAGGCCATACCAGTTTGAGCCCGTTAAACAGTCTGAAACGAGCAGCGAGTCTGAAGACGACGAAGCAAGACGAGAAATTATTGGTGATGAATGGTTCGTTCTATTTTCAGTGAAAAGGTATAGATAATATGCGTGAATATATAATAATGTTTATAAAAGATTCTTTTAAGAAGCATTTTAAACTTAATTATTTAGATCTAGATCTACTTTTAGTTCGATTTCTGTTCATTTTGACGGGGAATATTTTTTTCCACATACGTACCTGTTTGAACCATGTACGAACACTCCGAAAGTGTATATTTCGATGTAAACAAATCAGACACAACATGATACAGTTCTATGACTTTCTGACAAATGAAAAACAAATATCAATACGAAATAACGGTAGACGAGGCCGGTCCCCACCCAGTTATTTTTAATTTTCACTTTTGATGACTGTATATTATATATAATTTAATCCAACAATGGGTTAAGATCTGTTCATACAACAAGTCTGCAGGAGACAACTTTGAACATATATAAATTGTCAAAAATACATAATTGAATGGATAATTTCTTCTTTTGTCACTATGTTTTCAAAAAGCTTTCCGCTGCAGAGGGGTAAGAAAGTATCTGAATGAGGGAATGGGTTAAGAGTAACCATATTGACAGACCAACTATTTTTCTGATGTCCAGAATTAAATACAGTGAACTGATTATGATAATTTACAGGTGCAGTTGTACAAATTGTTTGCCAATGGCTACAGCCACAGAATGTAGGTGTTGCAAAAACATTCCACAAGTAACTGCTATATTGGATGACTATATTGAGGAAAGTAACACTGATGTATCCTGTATTACAGAGCATCCAGGTTTTGCCAGTGCCTGCCTTGACAGAAATGTTCTTCAAATAGCCTACTTGCAGTATAGACAGCAGTATGGAGAGAATGATATTGATTAAAATAATTAAGTATCATAATATATGAACCATCTAGAAATTGAAAGTTGTTGAAATTTTTAATTGGTTGTTTAGTGTTTAACTCCACTTTCAATAATTTGTCCACATTATACCGCAGCATTTCTAACTCTACTTTCAATAATTTTTCCACATTATACCGCAGCATTTCCTGTGTAAGTTACAAGTACTACTGGTCTATTTATCCTGAAACCAGCAATTCTGTTGAAATGCTAACCCTGCAACTCTAAGCACAGACAAGGGCAGCAATTAATTAAATTGTTAAGTATTTGGTATGACTCGGCCGATTTTCATAGACTATAGGCAACTCACAAATGGTGAGATACTCATAGGCTGGTTTACATCTAACAAAACTTGGTTACCTATATATGTTGCACATATTCTCCAGTGTAATGGTCCAAATGATATATGTGCATTACATGAGAAATTAATTTTCACAACACATGGACAGGCATGTTACTGGCAATTCCAATTTTTTAAGCAAATTATCCAATTGTATTTCCAGAAGGAAGCGCTTCACAGCCTACAGACAGTTGGCAACATGGTGCTGGGGATTTTTGGGGAAAGATGTTCGGGTAGTTCTGCCATCATGTGCTATGTGTAAGATACGAGAAACATTTCCCTCCGGTGACTATGAGGGGTTCCACTTTGCAGGATGAAATGGGTGTTTTAATGCCAGTTATAGACTTTATTTTGTGAAGCATCAGTAACTGGTTGTTATATTATGGTAAAGGGTATTATTGTGTTTAAAAAAGTAATAAATAATAAACTTGAAAGTTTTTAATTGTTATTTATAACTATGTACATATCACAGAAAATCTATTAATGAAAGTGTAGTTATTGTAGAGTTTAACCATATCCCTCATATATAGATGCTATCTGACACCTCTGTGCAGCAGATGGCTTTTTGAAAACATAATGACAAAAGAAGAAATTGCACAAAACTTGCAATTTCTCCTTTTGCCACAATGTTTTCCACTCTTAGTCATAGGTTATTTATTCAATTATAGAAATTATCTTTTTTTTTACAAAATATGTTCAGTCATCTGCTGCAGAATTGTCGTATGAGGGAAAGGGTTAAAACGTTGTGGCAAAAGGAGAAATTGCTTATCTTGAGCAACTTCAATTTTATCACAATGGTTTCATAAGTCATCTGCCGCAGAGAAATCAGAAAGTG
This sequence comes from Serripes groenlandicus, assembly GCA_031761405.1. Classification (NCBI taxonomy): domain Eukaryota; kingdom Metazoa; phylum Mollusca; class Bivalvia; order Cardiida; family Cardiidae; genus Serripes; species Serripes groenlandicus. The sequence continues at coordinate 336,650 of JASEVX010000175.1, forward strand.
TCTATATGACAGAAGGTTTTTGAAAATATGTGGAGAGGTAGAAGAGTCATTTTTCAAAACTGTCTTAGAAAAGGGGAAACTTTCTCCCTTTGCCATTATGTTTTGCTTTTAAATGCCATCTGTTTAATACAAGAATGTCTGTAAGAAAAGGTTTTAAATGAATTGTATATTGAACAGGAAGGCATAAAGTCTTGCACAATTCCTGCCAAGACAGGATATGGCAATTTACAATACATGTACAATAACTATATTTTAAAGCTATCATTGTAGTTACTTTGTTAGACAATCTTCCATACCCTCAAATCATTTAATAATCTTGTATTCCTAGAAACATGTTAATCCATACACAGTAAGCTAACTTTTCATTGTAACCAATACAATTTTTATTTTAAAAACATTGCAGAAAAGGGAAAAAGCTAATAATTCAAAAATCAATCAGTTTTTGTTTCAACCTTTATACAAATAATGACTAGATGACTTTGAAAGCATGAGGCGAAAACATGAAATATCTCTGCAATTCTGCAAATCAAAATATTTATGTAGGTGAACTTATTGTTGCAATATGATTTCATTGGTAGAAATTTCTCCAAATTTTACAATGTTTTCAAAAGGCTTCTGATGCAGATGTCAAAATGTATTTGTATTATTGAAAAAGTTACTATTTTAATTTGAGGATGTAAAATGTTTTTGATATATTTCAATTTGGGTTTGTAGGTTGTATTTTTTTCTTGCAAGAATATCTTGTGCTTTTTAAATCTACCAACAGAGTTTTGTCCAATTTAACATAACCACTGGCTAAAGATGGGGGTGCTGGTGGCAGTCTTTCTTCCAATATTGTTTTTTCACTATTAGCTTTGCATCTGTAGACAATTTCTCCAATGAGGTCATTCACATAGTTGTATGATTCAGCCACTTTTACTTCTCTCACTGAACTTTCACCTTTCTTAAATTTGGGAAAGGTTACCTTATGTCGTTTTACACCTGATTTGGTTAAAGCAGCTGGTCTGTTCACATTTTCATTGAAATGCAATGCAGCTAGCTTCAGTCTTAAATAGAAGAAAAAAGTAAATACATGAATACTTTACAAACCAAAAACATAGATAAAACACTATATTTTTTATTACCCATAATGTTTTCAAAAATTATTGATATATAACTCCTAAGGGAGAATGATTTTTTAAAAAAAGCATATGGAGTACAAGGTTACATGAATTTTTTACAGATTGTATTGCAACTCTATTGATGATGTCACTTTTGTCAACAAATACATCCAAAGGAAAGGTCATAAAAAGTAATTAGTCAAATTGCAATTTAGTCACTGAAGTGGATTTTAGACCACAGGGTGCCACTTCACTAATGTCATTAATCATTTCATAAGACACCACCACATGTGTTTACAAGGTATACCCTTATTTGCCCCTTTGCCATTATATGACAATTCTGCAGCAGTACAGGGTTACTTGATTTTGTTTACATATTTTATTGCAACTCTAATGATGATGTCACTTTTGTCAACAAATACATCCAAAGGAAAGGTCATAACAATTAATTAGTCAAATTGCAAGTCACTGAAGTGGCATTTTAGACCACAGGATGCCACTCCATTAATACATGTCATAAATCATTTCATAAGACACCACATGTGTTTACAAGAATACAGGACAAAAGATCCCACGGACAAAATATCCCATGCCTTTTTTGACAGGGTGGACAAAAGATCCCACATCATTTTGACAGGGTGGACAAAAGATCCCATATCATTTTGGCAGGGTGGACAAAATATCCCACACCTTTTTGAAAGGGTGGACAAAAGATCCCATATTGATCCTGGATTTTTGTCATAAGGTGACAGATAGTAAAGGTGTTGAGTAAATGTTGATTTGTATATTTAAAAAAAGGTGACAGACAGTAAAGGTGTTGAGTAAATGTTGATTTACTTCTTATTAAATGGTTTTGTAAAACAATAAAGTATTAAAAAAAAACAAAGATTAATAAAGTCAAATTTATTTCCATTTAATTTAAGTTATGAGTAAATATATAGCACACAAAACATAGCAACATTTTGTAACTACTAGTGTAGAAAATATAGCACATCATGATAATAAAACAAGGAAAAGTTGAAAAACATATATTTACAAACAAAGCAGTTTTTGCAGACATAGTAAATAATGAATTGTGTTTCCCACAACATTTTCAAAATTCTAAAGCTGCAGTGAAATTGATTATGTGTCTTTTGAGAGCTGGGTACTATTTCATATTTGAAAACATTTTGACAAAAGGAGAAACTGCTAATAATGAACAATTTCTTCTTTTGCCACAACATTTTCAAAATTCTAAAGCTGCAGTGAAATTGATTATGTGTCTTTTGGGAGCTGCGTACTATTTATAGTTGAAAACATTTTGACAAAAGGAGAAACTGATTTTCAAAATTCTAAAGCTGCAGTGAAATTGATTATGTGTGTTTTGGGAGCTGGGTACTATTTCATAGTTGAAAACATTTTGACAAAAGGAGAAACTGCTAATAATGAACAATTTCTTCTTTTCCCACAACATTTTCAAAATTCTAAAGCTGCAGTGAAATTGATTATGTGTCTTTTGGGAGCTGGGTACTATTTCATAGTTGAAAACATTCTGACAAAAGGAGAAACTGCTAATAATGAACAATTTCTTCTTTTGCCACAACATTTTCAAAATTCTTCTTTTGCAAGCTGCAGATGCACCAAAATATGTTGACAGTGTACTCATTTTAGTTAATGTAGTTATATACTTACAGCTAAGTCTGTTATTACAGCTCCACTACATTGTTGGCGGTTTTTTTTCTGAACAGATCCAGTTGACTGTCGACTTAGTTGATCTTTTCTTAGTGTAAGAGTAGCCTTGGAAGCAGAGCTTCATACATCCTTTATTACTTTCAATGATTTCCATTTTGACAATATGACAAATTGTTATGGTTTTATACATATATATATATATATGCATCTGAATATTTTATTTGTCACAGTTTTTGTAATTAACAAATTTTAAACTTTAATTGACTTTAATCTACATTTAAAATAGCAGGTGATAACTTTCTTCTTTCATTATAAATTATCCAATTAGAATTTCTAATTGGCTGTTTACTTGAAATTTACACCCATGATATGCTCAATGTTTTATTTTTCACAGTTTATGTAAAGAGTTTAATTAACAACATCTTTCTACATTATTTGGCTGTTTACCTTTAATATGCATAAGGAAAACTTTAAATCTTGGCAAACATGTAAGGCCTGGTTTTTTTTGGCCCTAGTGTCCACCCTGCCAAAATAATGTGGGATCTTTTACTGACTGATATATAATATTTAATAAGTGGGATCTTTTGTCCACCCTGCCAAAATAATGTGGGATATTTTGTCCACCCTGCTAAAATGATATGGGATCTTTTGTCCACCCTGTCAAAATGATGTGGGATCTTTTGTCCACCCTGCCAAAAATAGCGTGGGATCTTTTGTCCATGGGATCTTTTGTCCGTCCAGCTCCCGTTTACAAAGTAGACCCTTATTTATCCCTTACCCTTCTCCATTATGTGACAATTATGCAGCAGAAAAATGCACGAAAACCCATGACAATAATATAAGGAACCACCTTTCAATTTGATATGTTTCAAGTCTTCAGTAGTTGTTACATTCAAAACATTATTTTTTACTTCAATGGGAAACAATTATCAGCTTGTGTTTATAGATAATTCATTTTAGAATAAAAAATCAACTGGAAAGAATTTCTATGCAAGGTGTGAAAAACAAACATCGATCATCTTTATATAATTGAATTTAGCAAAATTATTTTATTTAATCAAGTCCTTAACTTTAGTAATCAAGTTAAATTTGTAAATTTAAGTAATTACACGCTAATCATCATGAAATAATAGTGTTGATTGGTTAGATGGTTGTTTTCATGACTCAAAGTGTTTATTCGTAGGTGGGATAAATATTCTCGTAAGTGGTTTTCCTGATTTAATGTTGGACGATTTTTAGTTCTCAGGTCAAATGTGAAAATGACGCTTGAAGTGGGTGCTTCCTTTGTATTTGAATGTCATTTAAAATCTTAAATTAAATTCATTTACTTACCAGTTGCTTTTCTTTCTTTCTCACTCGGGCTTGTCGACTTTCTCTTCCGGACGACTGGTAGTCTTTTCTGTAGATATCTTCACTCATTATCGGTTGAGGTCGAGCAAAAATTGACGGCACGGCTCCTTTTACTAACAGTTTCACTACATATATTCCCATTGATTTTTTTATCCAAAACGCTGGATCAATACAGTCATTTAAAAAATGGTCGGAACAAACTAAGCTATATTATGTCGGACCTTTCCAATGTTTCCGCGTCGAATCCACCGCCTTTATCCACATTTTTCTTACTGTGTCGTCCTTTGGGAATTTATGAAAGCTAACACCGTCCTTCGGCATATTAGAACACCCCCCTACCACACACTCTTTAGGCATTTTTACGTTTTATGTCTCTTTAAATATTCCAAATTCATCGATGCGTTCACGATTAAAACTGTCAACACTATGAAAGTCAACATTGAATTCCACCCTCTGACGTCACTCCCGATATATTTTACGGAAATTGCCGATGTATATTTTTTGATAATCGCGAACTGGCTTATTTTGAATTCGGATTTTAAATGCTTATTAAAGTTTGTTTTTTTATATTTTCGAAAAAAAATTGTTATCACATTAGGTTTATATGTTCCCTACATATTAATGCGTATTAGAATAGCATTCTTGGTTTCCTTTAAAGTCGGTCTTCGTTTTTGTTGGTTCTCTCTTCTAGAGACCCTTAAAGTTGGTCTTCGTTTCTGTTGGTTCTCTCTTCTAGAGACCCTTAAAGTCGGTCTTCGTTCCTGTCCGTTTGTTTGTTTGTTTGTGGCAAGCGTAGTGCCAAAACTATTCAACGGATTTCGACCAAACTTGGTAGGGATGAAGGGTTTAGGCTCTAGTTGTTCCTTTTGTAGTATTAATCGCCATAGAAACCACCGTTGCTATGGAAACGGGGCGAAAATACGCTTTTCCTGCGAAAACTATCTCCTCCCACAGTTTTTCGAATTTAGAAACCACTCGGTGTGCGTTGTGTAGCCCATCAGTTGCTACATCAAATAATCGTCCCGATTTTTGATCCGTCTCTTCGTTTTCTTAATATGTGAGTTGCCGTAAGGGGTACCATTTCCGCGGAAAACACAGACACGTCAAAACTAAATATATCGACACAAAAAGAAATGATTTCCTATTACCTGATCGCTGATTGGCTAAAAATCCGGACACGACCAAATATCGACCAACCAGAGAGCACTTCACATAGCCATTACAACTTCCGTTTCCCGTACTTTTACAGGAGGAGAAGAAATATTCAAGTGAATTTCACGCTGTTCTCGCGACAACTCGATAGCTTGTTGGTTCTCTCTTCTAGAGACCCTTAAAGTCGGTCTTCGTTTCTGTCCGTTTGTTTGTTTATTTGTGGCAAGCGTAGCGCCAAATCTATTCAACGGATTTCGACCAAACTTGGTAGGGATGAATGGTTTAGGCTGTAGTTGTTCCTTTTGTAGGAAGGTCGCCATAGAAACCACCGTTGCTATGGAAACGGGCTAAAAATAACTCAGTTCGCGAAAGTACGATGACGAAAACGCGAAAACACGAAAGTACGATGACGAAAACGCGAAACTACGATGATGAAAACGCGAAAGTACGATGACGAAAACGCGAAAACGCGAAAACACGATGATGAAAATGCGATACAATTTCGCGTTTTCATCATCGTACTTTCGCGTTTTCGTGATCGTAGTTTCGAGTTTTTGCGTTTTCGGCATCGTACTTTCGCGTTTTCGTCATCGTACTTCCGAGATTTCGTGTTTTCGCGTTTTTGTCATCGTACTTTCGAGAACTGAGTTATTTTTATAACAGTTGACATGTGTAAACTTTATTTCCCCCCCCCCCCCCCCCCCGAATGTTTGTATTAGACAACAACCTTTAAAGAGGTATAATTTAGTTCCCGTTATTTCTTGTCAGGGAAAAACAACTTTTTTTAAATAATTAAAATATGAAAGCTTTCTCATACTACAGTCTAATTAGAATCAAACATGTCCTCATAAAGGTTTATAAGGGGAAACATAACTTTTTTTAAATAATTAAAATATGAAAGCTTTCTCATACTACAGTCTAATTAGAATCAAACATGTCCTCATAAAGGCTTATAAGGGAAAACAATTGTTATTTTACTTAACAAATGGACGACTTCATACAAAGTCATTTTGAGAGAGGCTATGCCTACAACGAAATAATTGTTTTATTGAAATCGGATATGAGTATAGACATAAGGTGAGCTTGCACCAATTGTACATTTTCACGTGGAAGGAGAATTCCTGTATGCGCAAGCGCACCGGAAGGCGAAAGTACGATGACGAAAACGCGAAAGTACGATGACGAAAACGCGAAAGTACGATGACGAAAACTCGAAAGTACGAGGGCGAAAACACGATGACGAAAAACGCGAAAACGCGAAAGTACGATGACTAAAATACGATACCGCGAAAGTACGATGACGAAAACGCGAAGGTACGATGATGAAAACGCGAAATTGTATCGATTTTTCATCATCGTGTTTTCGCGTTTTCGCAATTTCGTCATCGTAGCTTCGCGTTTTCGTCATCGTATTTTCGCGTTTTCGTGTTTTCGCGTTTCAGATTATTTTATTCAGAGGCGAATATAGAGGTGGCCCTAACGGAATTCCGTACTCCAGGGCATTCTTGTTACAAGCGCGTGAGATTTCGGTAAACATTACGTCATATTCCTTTTATTCTTTTGTTCCCCCGGATAGATTTGAGCTGCCGCGACAAATGAAAATCACCCATATGAAAAAAAATGATATCATCCTTACCAATTTGCACACGCATTTTGACATATCTGCAGCAGACTTCTTTAAATAGCGTTGTGACAAAAAGAGATATAACTACATTGTGTTTGAAATTGGATAAACTTTGAATAGAAAGGATTTTTAAGGGTATGAATCTTTTTTTCTTGTGTTTAACAACTTTGAAAAAGAAAAAAATGTAAGGAAAGGATGCATCGCTGATAACTGATTACGCTGATATCAAGCAGCTTTTCTTTTTCTCACAATGTTTTCCAACGCGGTCTGCTACATCTGCATTTGAAGCTATAAGTACGTGGTTTGAGAATTCATTATTTTTCTTTTAAATAAGTTTGAAAAGAAGAGAAAAATGTAAGGAAAGGAGCATTGTCGATATGGACCAGTTTACCTTTACTCACCATTTTTTCAAAAGGCTGATTTTTAGAGTTATATTGATCGCCTTTTGTCTGGCGTCCATCGTGCGTCGTCCGTCGTGCATCGTGCGTCGTCCGTCGTGCGTCGTGCGTCAACTTCTTTTCCTCAGTAACCAGTGGGTCAATTGGGATGAAACTTCACAGAAAGCATCCTCTCAATGACTTTACCAGATTCCTTTCAAATTGTTGGGATCCATGCAGAATTCTGGTTTCCATGGCAACGAAATGAAAGAAAACTTCAACATTCTTCTCCCAAACTGGTTGTCAGATTTTCAAATAATTTTGTAGAAATGCTCCTTGGATGACCCTCTATCAGATTCCTTCAAGCCATGTTGATTGGCGAAAAACATGGCCGCCAGGGGGTGGGGGCTATTTTGCCTTATATGGCTATAGTGAAAACTTAAAAAATCTTCTCCTCCGAAAGTGTCAGGCCGATTTTCAAATAATTTTGTAGAAATGCTCTTTGGATGACCGTCTATCAGATTCATTCAAGCCATGTTGATTGGTCAAAAAACATGGCCGCCAGGTGGCGGGGCTATTTTGCCTTATATGGCTATAGTGAAAACTTAAAAAATCTTCTCCTCCGAAAGTGTCAGGCCGATTTTCAAATAATTTTGTAGAAATGTTCCTTGGATGACCCTCTATCAGATTCCTTCAAGCCAAGTTGATTGGTCAAAACATGGCCGCCAGTGGGCAGGACTATTTTGCATTATATGGCTATAGTGAAAACTTAAAAAATCTTCTTCTCCAAAAGTGTCAGGCCGATTTTCAAATAGTTTTGTAGAAATGTTCCTAGGGTGACCCTCTATCAGATTCCTTCAAGCCAAGTTGAATGGTCGGAAACTATAGCCGCCAGGGGGCGGGGCTTATATAGCTAAAGTGAAAAAAATCAGGTGAGCGATTCAAGGGCCATCATGGCTCTCTTGTTTTTATTTATCTGCAACAAAAGTCAGTAACGATAGGAAAATTAGAATTTTACTGAATAAAAGAATACAAACTAACCGAAATTTGTTCGATTATTAATTTAAAAGCAGCAGACGACTTTCAAAACATTTGTCATCGCCATTGCATGCAGTTAAAAGGTGGAGATTGACGAGTATCGAGTTTTGGCATGCTGAGGCATATTACTTGTGATTGCTTTAATTTCTAATGGTGATCGCGATGTCGGATTCCAACGCGATGCTAGGCATTGGACCCCTAATATCGCGATATACTGGTGCTCTCTCATCAGAGATCAACTGTATATGGGTCCTCTTGTGCGTAATCACGCAAAAAGTGTGCTGTCCCTGACTGAGACTGTGTATTCACTCCGGTCATTGGTCATCAGCTCAGCCACGACTCGGGCAGTGGAGCTAGCTGGGTTGAGAATACGGATGCTGCTCGCGTAATACTGGAGATGCCGATTTTGACAGTTTTCATTAATTTTCCCATAGAAGCGATGGTACAATCGACTTGAAATTCTGTGTAAATATGAAACGGATGGTCCTGAAACCCTATCCTAACCTATTGGTATCTAGTTGGCTCAGGCCAGCTGGCTCTGAAAAACTCAAAAAAAAAATATATATTAGAAAACACTTAATGGTTGATGTATATATTACTGTGAGTCGGCCCAAAAGTTCAAAAAGTTCAAAAAGTTCGAAAAACTAAAAACACTCAACAAAATTGAAAAAACTTGAAAAACTTGAAAAACTTAGAAAAAACTTAATGGTTGATGTTTTATGGCAAGAGAATGTGCGAATTTGAAAGTACACTTGAAAATTGGCACACATGTTGTTTTGACCATTATATTTGAAATGCGAGGGTGTACATATTTTTCTGATGATGGTAAGTGGTCCATTTAGCCGTTGCCATCTATCTATCTACTAGTAGACATATATACTGTGGGGCCGACTGGCATCTGGTTGCTGGTTGAGTGTCAATTCGCCGCACATGTATTTTTCCAGATTATCCAAGTCCATTTTTTTGTTCTGACTGTACTCATTTATTTGTACCGACTATGTACTTTTAGAGTCATTGTTTTGTCGTTTCAGAAAGAGAGAAGAAGAGACAGAAAAGAAGAGGGAAGAAAATAAGAACGCGCATAGAAGAAGAGAGAAGAAAGAGTGAGGGAGAAGAGACGCAGAGCTCACACAACTTTTTGAACGGCTTGGTGTGAGGTCGATAAGATCACACAATTTTTTGGACGGCTTGGTGCGAGGTCGATAAGCTCGTACAACTTTTTTTATACGGCTTTGTGTGAGGTCGATAAGCTCGCACACATTTCTGGACGGCTTTGTGTGAGGTCGATAAGCTCGCACACATTTCTGGACGGCTTTGTGTGAGGTCGATAAGCTCGCACACATTTCTGGACGGCTTGGTGTGAGGTCGATAAGCTCACACAACTTTTTGGACGGCTTGGTGTGAGGTCGAAAAGCTCGCACAATTGCCAATACAGTACCGAATTAACTTTTCAGCGTTTTATTCATCAATGTATTGATTCCTCAAAAGGTAACTAGAACCTGATGTATTTGGGATTTTGAAGATATTGACGACACAGATTTCACCGGATCGCTACATTTCTTTGCCGTGAACCATCTCGCGTAGCCGAAATTGTCCTAGATCTTGGCATTTCCAAGAAAGTTCCATTTGTTGAATCATCCTTTCCCTGAGAACTCGTTGATCAAGAAAGTTCATTTGTTGAATCAGCATTTCCTTAAAAAAAGTATTTGTAAGATTGTGATTAGAATACGATTGAGTAACTAAAATAATAAGCGTGTGTCGTCAATTTCTGTTACCTGTTCTGAATTGTTTTATTAGAGTAGAGAGACGGGACTTTGAAACCCTGAACATTCGGAATTTATTCTGAATCGTGTCATTAGAGCAGAGAGGCGGGACTCTGAAACCCTGAACATTTGGAATTTATACTGAATTGTTGCATCAGCGTAGAGAGGCGGGAGGACTCTAAAACCCTGAACACGAAAAATTCGCGACGATTTATCTTGTAACGGAAAGCGCTCTCTTCGTTTTTTTTGCGAATTGGAAATTGTTCGGCGCGCAATCAATTTTAGTGAATTTCTGAATGATTCTATTCCTCGCGTGGAAATCCGGACTTGACGGGAGTGGTCTGCAGCCTCTGCACCGTTATTCGTTTTTATTTTTTATCGAAGTTCTTTGACGGTCCGACGCCTCGTGACGTATCAAAAGAATTCTCGCTGTAAAGTTTGTGTGACTGACAGTGAGTGCAAATTATTTTACCTCCGAACGAATCATTATCGTAGGTCTGAGACTCCAGAGTGTCTACTAAGCTCAACTTAACCTGCCCTCCAAACTCTTACTCGGTGATACAACGTAACATCCGAAGACTTGACAGTTCACTCGGAGGCTTTCACAAAAAAAAACACGTAGTTTTCACAATAATTTCGCCGTATTTTTCATAGCCATAATAACTCTGGCTCGCTAACGCGCTCAACTACTGACCACACGTGTAGTTTGACTGTCGGTGTTCGTTTAACTGTTCGAGGTGAGACTGTTGTCATTCAATTTCAATACTAGAATACTAGAGTTCTCAGGCAGAGTTCTGATCAGTATACACGATGCCACGAAAATCTAAAAGGTCGCGTTCATTGGCTGAGCGTCGAAAGGTTGAGCCGATTCGATGTTCAAAAAATCAGCTGGAAAATGACCCAAAAATCATACTACAAGCAGATGTTCAGGACGCCAGTAATGACATAATTTAGAGGCGGTTAATGATGACTCTGTATCGACATGCCAAGCCCAAGCAATACGGTGTCTGGTTGGAAATGAACCTATGGACACCCAACGGTTGGACAGTGACCGTTCTGATTCTAATGTTGATGTTCATGCTATCGATGTGGAAGATATGGATGTTATAAGTTCTTCAAAATTTACTGTACTCAAGGAAAGTGAAGTGATAGTTACTGATGTTCAAGTTTTCCATGAACCAGAACCACGTATCGTCTTTCAACCATTGACAACTCCACAGCAAATATCTATTTGCGAGCAGCAGAATTTTCAAGTTCTGAGAACAATTCCTGTCGCATCATAATTTCAACTGTCTGGATGTAAGAGGGGACAGAAATTGCTTGATCCGCTGCTTCAGTCTATGCGTTTCGGGTGACGAGGAGATATACCATCTTGAAATGAGAAGAAATCTTGCTCTGTACGAAGACCGTCATCAAGAATTTTTGAGGGACCATGTGTATGTCCGATATATTCCACACCCTGTTGCAAATAGCAGGGTTTCAGAATCCGCAGCACAGACTGTACAGCGGCTTGAAAAAGTCCGAAAAACTGTTGCAAATAGCAGGGCTTCAGAATCCGCGGCACAGACTGTACAACGGCTTGAAAAAGTCCGAGAAACTATGGCGAATACCAGGGCCGCAAAAAACCCGCCGCGTAGATCACAACGATTGGCAAAAAAAACGACAAAGCCATGCAAACGCATAAGCCGAAGAAACAAGTGAACAATACGCGTCACGTGCACTTCACGATAGTCGTTCAAAAGCTGAAAAACTAAAAAGGCGAACGGAGGAGACTATCGAACACAACGCAAAGCGACGACTCGATTTTTCACAAAAGGTCAATGCAAGACGGTGCTTGTACGATGAAGCTCAAAGAATCATGAAGATTCGTATCCATGAATTGAGACATGATATTGAACTCAGAACTTATTATGTTTACAAGTGCGTCAGCGACGGTCGCTACCACCCTTATGGATCCGTGTCGAAGGTGAACTTGAAGGATAGCAAGGCTGAAACGCAACAGAAGTGCAAGGAAGCTATAATGAAACACTGTATTTTGACAAAGAAAATGGAATCCTATGACGGCCAGCACTATATTTGTAATACATGTAGAAGCGCACCTTCTGAAACTGGTGATTCCGTTTATCAGAGACGTCCATATCCCAAGAAGTGCAGAATTTAAAATGTGTGGACCTATGATTTGCGTCGAGGCAGACCTCAATGAAACTTTTACTAAAGTTGTACCAGTTGACCAGAATTTTGTCCCAGTAGCACTGAAGCGCCGTCCCGATTATAGAGGACCCTTTATGGAAGAAATAGTGTCCAAGTCTAAATTGAGGCGATATTTCCAGTACTTCAAAGTCCACAATCATCTTTTCGCTGATGTCAAATTTGAAGAAGGCAGGATAGACGATTTCATGAAAGGGAAGACGAGGGAGACTCGGATGGTCACCAATCTGATGATGAAAATGGAATTGATGAAACGATCAACGATGACCAAGAACGCGACGATGAATCTTATGATTTACCAAGTCATCTTACTGAAATTCCTGCCGACACGATTATCGATGATATGACGAAAGTTGAAAATGATACGCATGTATCCGGAGTGATTGCAAATGCAATCATTGAACAGGAGAGTCATCGAGAATCCATGAAACGCGCGTCCTCACGAATGCCTAAAGTCACAGTTACCCCAACAGCTGAGGGAAAGTTCCGATATTGGCGGACATATCCGTTTCTCGAAGAAAAGTGTTTTCCCCACCCTTTTCCGACCGGTACCGGTGAATATTTGTCTACGTATGAGACGTTGGATTTGCAAATTACATCAAACACAGACTACTGAGTGCTGATTCTCGATTCCGTAACGACCAGACGTATATGTTCTTCCTCAGTATGATCAAAGAACAAATCGAACTGAAGCGATCAGAGACGATGGCTTTCTGTAAATCAAAAGTGAATATCAAGGAGTACACGTCAAAACTTTTGAAATCCGTAGACAAATCTGTACTAGAATGGAGTGATCTTCGGGTACAAATTGGCAGAGCTCCATATTTCGCGCAAAGCAAACCGAAAGTTATTTATATGATTAGACAGCTCGGAGCTGCTCATCTATTTGTGACATTGAGTGCCGATGAAGCCCATTGGGAGGATCTGATCAAAATGCTGATGCAAAAAGAACAGAACCGCATTGTTACCCAAAAGGAAGTTGAGAATCTTACAAGACCCGCGGTCAATAAACTCCTCACTCGAAACATTATTGATATTACGACCCACTTCAATAATCGAATGCAAAATATCTATAGAACACTACAGAAAGAGAGAGGTCTTCTTGGTCGATATGTCGAAGCGGACTTCTTCTTCAGAATTGAATTCCAGTTACGAGGTTCACCTCAGGCCCACTCTTTGATATGGCTTCAAAACGAAGATGGTGCCAGTGCTACACATTACGACGGAACTGACCAATCAAGACAAGAATGTTTCGAATTGATTGATAGTCTGATATATGATAACACCTGACGACCCTGACTTAGAGGATACTATTACCTTCCTCAAATCGCACAATCATACCTTCACGTGTCGCAAAAAATGTCGTAGAATTACCATTCGGGAAAATGAAGGTCATGGTGTCAACGACGGTGTGACAGAAGGCCCACTACTTATGTTGAACTCATGTCGATTCAAGTTTCCTAAATTCCCCATGCCAAGAACGATGATTATCGATGCTCCTCAACCAGACACAGGAACCGAAGCTGTCGAAACATTGAAGCGCAATTACCTCAAGGTTCGGAAATACATCATTCGTCAAACGTGTGAAAAACCAAGCGAATCCAGTAAACTCTTTTCGCAGATGTCTTTCGACGAGTTTCCCGCAGCTGTAGGGCTTTCAGAAACCGAATACATGAACGCACTCCGAGCATCAGTTGCGACAAACAGATCGGGCTCCGAAGTGTTCTTGAAACGAGAATGTCGTGATATTTGGATCAATAACTACAATGAGAATCTGTTGAAAATTTACCAAGCAAACATGGATGTATCCTTCGTACTGAATGAGTATGCCTGCGTCGCGTATATTTTGGGGTAATTGACGAAAAATGAAAGTGGTTTGTCCCGCCTCCTTCATCAGATAGAAGTAGAATCGGCACGGTTTGGACGAACCCCTGGTGAGAAAATCAAACTGTTCAGCAGAGCGTTGGATAACACCAGAGATATCTGTCGAAGCGAGGCTGTCTACCGAATGCTTTCCCTGCATTTCACCGAAAGTACTCGTACACATCGAATTCTTCAAACGTGTCATCCTCAAAAACGAGACGGTCTCTTAAAAGGCAATTTGCATGAACTGGAAGACGACGATGATACATTTTTCAACAGTTTCCACGACTATTATGCAGGCAGATCAGATGAACTGGAACATTTGTCGTTGGCGGAGTTTGCACGAGACTACCGAATCGTATACAAGTGTAAAGTTGAAACTCGGGCTGACGAATTGATTGATGACGAAGCTGCCGAAATCGAAGAAAATGAAAATACGGACGATAAGACAACGTATGGCGAGACGTGGCTGGAACAAAAAAAAATGTCAATTTGCAAGACGAACCAGACGCAAAAACAAAGCCACCATTGTTCGATACTAATTGTCCAAACAAAGCGCTGTAGAGATGATAGAAGTCTATTGGTGCTCTTCGTGCCTTTCAGAGACGAATTAGCCGAAATTCACGAAGCACCTGGAAAGTCGACCGATGAACTGTATGACCAGCATCATGACAGAATAGAAGTCATCCGAAAGCAGTTTGAGCCTGATCGCAACCTGTTGATCAATCTGGACCGAGCGATGGATCAAATCGAATCTGTAGATGAAGAACATGACTTGATGGAGGACGAAAATGAGCCAAATGACGAAACATCGGAAAATGAACAGGACATTCAGCATTTTGTGTCGCTGGATGCCGGACCCACTGTTAACGAAGACACCTACATCACGAAGCGAGGAATCGTACGGGAATTTGTGCGAAAACTGAATTCTGATCAGCGACGTATTTTTGATGATGTCGTGGAGAGATTCGTTACTCAAAATGAAGACGGTGATCCTTGTCCTAGTGTGCCATTTTATCTATACGCTTCTGGATCGGCCGGAACTGGGAAATCCTTCACTGTCCAAACTATAATCAAGTCATTGGAGGTATTATTAATAAATCCGGAGGTGATCTTTCCAAACGGACAGTGCTCACGATTGCACCTACTGCTGCAGCAGCTAGAATTGTCGGTGGTGATACTATCGAGGGAGCACTGAAATTCTACCGATGTGCGGAGGAAGAGTCGATCCATCGTTTCGCCAGTAAAAACGAGCTTGCTGTGGCCTTCGAGCAACTGAAAGTAGTAATCATTGACGAAATGCCAATGGTAGGCTCATAGTAGCTTCGTGACATTAACAGACAACTGTGTGATGTATTCGGCTCGCCGAGTGACCCATCTCGAAACGGAGAAAAGAAGCAGTTCGCTGGATTGCCAATCATATGCACTGGAGACTTCCTCCAACTCGCACCAGTCCTCGATAAGTGGGTATTTGATGATTCTAAGCAGGAAAATGCGACGGAAAAGTCTTGTTCTAACCAATGGCAACAAAACTTCAAAATCTTCGAGCTAACTGAAAAAATGCGATGTCTCGATGATGCTGAGTTGTTCGCTCTCCAAGATCGCTTAGGAACCAACTCGCTGACTGATGGTGATGTAGTTTTGTTGCAAAGTAGAGTGATCGACTTTCCGAACGAAAACAACGTCGAGCTATACAAAGAAGGAAAACTTGCTTCTTCAGAACTTGAGAACTTGGAAGGCAAATTGGAAGCGTTCGAAGCTAAAGATATCGCAGAGAACTTCAAGTATGACGACAACTTGATCAAGACGTTGACGGATGGAAAGCCGTACACCCAAACCGGTTCACTGCCCAACCGGCTAGAAGTCAAAATTAACTGCCCAGTCATGCTTACTGTAAATCTAGATAAAACGGACGGGCTGAATAATGGTACGCGTGGATATCGATTCAAGCTCAGGAAAACCGGTAATCTGGGTCAAATTCCCTGAAGGAGTTGGCAAAAAAGCATCGGCAAAAGCCCGTAGAAAATACAGAGATAACGTTGCCCAACGTGTAGGAAGTGTACCTATAACCAGACAGTCGAAATCAATAAGCGAGAAAGGAAATATGGGAAAGGCGAAAATCAAACGACAACAGTTTCCCTTGGTTCTGGCTTACGCTATCACAACACACAAGGTGCAAGGTGTGACCTTAGACGAAGTGATTATCGATTTCGAGGGTGATCTAAGACCAGGCCCTGGTTCGTTCTATGTCGCCGTGTCACGCGTGAGAAAGCTTGAGAATCTGTATCTCGCCAGTTTCGATCGTTCAATGATCAAATGTAACCAAAGAGTTCTCAAAGAAATGGATGACATGCGCAAGTATCGACCCTACGTCTTCTGGAAAAAACCGCTTCGCGAAGATGTCTTCACATACCATTCCGACTATGTTCACGACATCAAGATCACATATCTCAACATCAATGGGCTGCTCCGCGCGAATCATATCATGGACCTCGATCCGATGTGAATTTGAAATGCTCTGACTTGATTTGCATTTCGGAATCAAAACTGGATGCTGACGTTTCGGACGCTGACTTGGTCGTCTCGTGTTTCACGCCCTTTTTTCGGGAGGATTATCCATTCACTCACCAGTCAACGGGCATATTAGTTTACAAGAGGAACGATTCGAATGTAAACTTCAATGTAGTTGCAAGCCACAACTCTGAGAAAATTAAAACCCAAGTCATTCAGGTGAATGTGAATCGGTATAGAATCTGCTTTGTGTACGTTTACCCAACAACTGTCAATATTGGACTCGCATATCTGCAACATCGCGTCCAACCAGAAGAATTTGTCATGGGATACTTGAACTTAGACTACTTCAAGCAGCCAACCAAACAGAAAATATATCAGTTCTGCGAAAACTTGGATCTCACCGTCTCGAAGCATGGCGTAACGCATGACAGCACTCTCATCGACCACGTCCTCATCCCCAACCAAATCGGAAATGGAAAAGCTCACAAAGTAAACACTTTCTACAATTGTTATTCTGACCACAGAAGTATTTGCATGCGGCTAAAACGTGTGGATTTCATTTTTGCACTAAAACTATAAGCTTTCACGGTTCAGTTACATAGTTTTTGACTTTTAATTTTAGCTAGCTTGGTCTATTTTTGGCCCGTCAACCAAGAGTCAGTAGAATTATTGTTCCACTAAAATGAATTGTAATCGAACAAAATTATGCATCGATTAAAAGATCTGGGAGAGACCTTTCAAATGATATGTAAGTAAAAACCTCACCGGAAGCCAAAAAATGCTCATTTCGGGCGATAGCACCCAACTTTGGTATCGAAATTCAAGGTTATCGGAAGCGAGCGAAAAATTATGACAATCGCAACGGATTCCGATTGAGAATATTTTGGCGCCAAGTTATAGAAAAGGAGATGATTGAGGTTTAAAAGGGTGCGTCTATATTTCTTGTACTCCTAAATGTTCTGCCCATCTACTGTCTAAGCTTAAGTTTTTTGTCAATTATGTTTTGATGCAACGAGGCAAAAATCAATTTTTCAAATATATGGATTAACGATTCCAATCAAATGTATGGATTTTAACTGATTCGAATAGCGAGAAAGTTAATATGTGTAGATATGAGAGATAACCATCAGAGCCTCAAGTCTTTAAGTGCTCTTTATGTTAGTAGTTGAAATTTCACTGTCCCTCATGATTGTTTTTTCGTTTTGTCTGAAATGGTGAATATGGAAATGAAATATTGATTCCGGGACGACCGGCTGACTCGCACTTGATTTCTTGGAATTTAAAGTTGTGACCGGTAGCGGGGACGAGAGGCACTTAGGCACTTGTTCAATTTGTCTGCGAATTTCGAAGATAACTGAATCCAAATCATAAATGATGATGTGCTAGCAGAACGAAGTTAACGATAAGCGATGTTCACTGCAGACACTTTAGTGAGCCTTTGTCGCAGTATGCTTGTTTCATTATTCGTGCGGTGTCGTGAGAGTAGAGACAAGAGAGAACCATCGTCGCAGTATGCTTGTTTATTTATTTATTGGGGTTTTACGCCACTTTCAACAATATTTCAGTTATATCACGGCGACAGTTCACTTATTCATGATACCTGGGTAAGCAAACCAGTACTAGGCTAGATAATGTGCCAAGGACACTCCACCATGACCGTAGTGCCGCGACTGGGGATCGAACCCGGGACACCCGGTTTCGAAATCCCCGACACTAACCACTCGACCACAGCGGATTCCCTCGGACAAAGTGTGACGGACAAATAAACCAATATTAAAAACAAGGGACTTAATTTTTATTATTTATTATAGAGTTATGGTTCTTGTGAAATGCACTTCCTCTCTTTAATATCTATCTACATTTCAAGTTTCATCGAAATATCAATCGTACTTTTGGATTTATGGTCCTGAAATTGAAATATAAAATATAACAAGGGAGATAACTTGAAAATTATTCACTATAAGTTATGGTTCTTGTGTAATGCACTTCCTTTCTTTAATATCTGTATACATTTCAAGTTTCATCGAAATATCTTTAGTACTTTTCGAGTTATGGTCCTGACATGGAAATATAAAGTCTAACAATGGAGATAATTTGAAAATTATTCACTATAAAGTTATGGTTCTTGTATTATGCACTCTCTAGTATTGATATGTATGTATATTTCAAGTTCCATTGAAATATATTCAGCACTTTTAAATGTATGCTCAATGCAAACAAGACCTCGAGCGGAGGTTGTCTCGCCCTTCTAAGAAAATCAGATATTAAATGGTATCACTATGCAAAAAGAAAGTAAAGTTGATAAAATGTGAAAAAGTAAATGTCTGTCAATGCATTGTTATCAACATGTCATGATAAATAATAAACTCACTACATGTGTATATATCTTAATATATGTATTCACACATGAAGTAAAGAGTGATCAATAATACTACATTAAATTGTAAATAATTGCAATCACTATGATTATGATAGTAAGTTTTTACACATAAAATAACAACATAGTAATTTTAAAATAAGTCATGGGAAAATATTATTGTACTGAAAAGCAGGGGTTGCTGATATATAAGAAAGGTTAAGTTTTGAGGTTAAGTTACCTAACAAAGGTCAAGTTCTGCACAATTATGACCTTGACTCTGAAAATTTTGACGTTGAAAGATGTCCCATGACCAAACAGTCTGACAAAGTTTCAGAAAAATTCCAGCAGGGGTTGTTGAGATATAAGAAAGGGTCAAGTTCTGCACAATTATGACCTTGACCCTGAAAATTATGATGTTGACAGATGTATCATGACCAAACAATACATCTGACAATGTTTCAGAAAAACTCAAGCAGGGGTTGCTGAGATATAAGAAAGGTTAAGTTTTGAGGTTAAGTTACCTAACATAGGTCAAGATCTGCACAATTATGACCTTGACCCTGAACATTTTGACGTTGACAGATGTCCCATGACCAAACTATACATCTGACAAAGTTTCAGAAAAATTCAAGCAAGGGTTGCTGAGATATAAGAAAGGTTAAGTTTTGAGGTTAAGTTACCTAACAAAGGTCAAGTTCTGCACAATTATGACCTTGACCCTGAAAATGTTATTGTTGACAGATGCCCCATGACCAAAAAATACATCTGACAAAGTTTCAGAAAAATTCCAGCAGGGGTTGCTGAGATAAAAGAAAGGGTCAAGTTCTGCACAATTATGAGATTGACTCTGAAAATTATGACGTTGACAGATGTATCATGACCAAACAATACATCTGACAATGTTTCAGAAAAATTCAAGCAGAGGTTGCTGAGATATAAGAAAGGTTAAGTTTTGAGGTTAAGTTACCTAACAAAGGTCAAGTTCTGCACAATTATGACCTTGACCCTGAACATTTTGACGTTGACAGATGTCCCATGACCAAACAATACATCTGACAAAGTTTCAGAAGAATTCAAGCAGGGGTTGCCGAGATATAGCTTTTTGTAAAAGCGGCCGCCGTCGCCGTCGCCGTCGCCGGAAAAGTGACTGCTATGTCTCACTCCACTATCGTGGGCGAGACAATAAAGTGTGACTGACAAAAAAGAAAATACTAAAAACAAGGGAGTTAATTTTTATTATAGAGTTATGGTTCTTGTGTAATGCACTTCCTCTCTTTCACATCTATCTACATTTCAAGTTTCATCGAAATATCTTTCATACTTTTGGAGTTATGGTCCTGAAATTGAAATATAAAGTATAACAAGGGAGATAACTTATTCACTATAAAGTTATGGTTCTTGTAGTATGCACTCTCTCTTATTGATATGTATGTATATTTCAAGTTTCATTGAAATATATTCAGTACTTTTAAATTTATGCTCAATGCAAATCAAGTGTGACGGACACATTTTCCGAACGGACGTACCCATGAAGTGTTGATTGATTGATTGATTGGAGTTTAACGCCGTTTTTAATTTCTCAGTTATATCACGGCCAGTTCACCTACTCATGCATTTCCTGGTTTTCTCACACCAGTACTCCACACAACAATCTTCCCAAGCAACTGGCTGCTTTTCCACATAGACTTAGCCCATTGGTGGAAGACGAATGACGCATGTCGCATTGACTTTTGTCAATCGTCGGAAAGAAAGTTGGCCGAGCCGGGATTCGAACTCACAACCCCTGGATTGACAGCCTGCATCGCTACCGACTGGGCTACCGGGGCTACCGGGGCTCGATACCCATGAAGTGTATTTGTGGGGTTATTTCTTTTGTTTGAATCTTGTGGGTTGCACCCCTCAAGTATGCTTTTCATTCCGTAATTAACCTCCTTTTACGGAATGAATAACATTAATATGCAAATGAGGTACCCGTTATAAAAACAAACAAAACTAAAGTGTCTTTATAAGGGTGGTGGCTGGGTCACCAGGACGGACGGACGTGATGGACGGACAAAGCGACAACTATATGCTCTCCTAAACTAGTTTTGGGGCATAATAACCAACCCTACTTACATTCCCACCAAATATTTGTTTTAACTTTGAATTAAAAAATAATTTGCATTTGATTACGTTTAATGGTCCAATTATTTTCAGTTCATGCCTTAGTGTTCAACCAATAAATTGTGCACATTTACGTGTTTAATTTATGTATATGTCGTTTTGTATTTGATAATTACAATAGCTTATACAATACTTTAGATATATAGTCGAAGAAATCTATCTTGTAAATACAGTATTCTTTGTTAAAATATGGTACACATAACTGCATTGTGACATATAAAGTGTCTTATCATAACTGTTGTTATTTTTAATATTAGCCAAATATATGTCATTATATTTAAATTCAGTTTGCATCTCGTGTCTTGCTTGCATACAAGCATGTTTATATGTATGTAGTTAGGTACATCTAAACAAGCGTGAATATGTAATGAATTGTATATACCAAAGTGTTGTTGTATTATTTTGTATGTTTCACTGTTGAACGCTTTACTAACCACATGGATCTATGACCTTCTGGTGATATTTTGAATAAATGTCTAAACTCTTTGATCCAGGTGAAACAAGACTAGACCTTTGAATTTGGTTTTGACTTACTAGAAATAAAGTTTACAGTATGGCTTACAGCATGCTTGTATTATCGAATGGTAAAATAAAAAGATCTGTCTCGAAGATCTGTTTTTGTATGACATAGTCCAACATGACGATTTATTACTAATTGTTAGTTCTTCACATTACTACATGTATGTTGTGGAAGCAAATCATATCTTCCTCTTGCTAACTGTTTATTTTACATGTATTAAAAGATTGGTGTTAAAACCCTTTCCCATTTGCAGACGTATTTTTGACAAATTTGAAGCAGACACTTCTTGAAAATATCGTGACAAAAGGAGAAATCGCTCAAAACGTACAAATTCTCTCCTTTTCCCACGCTTTCAACTAGATATAGTTATATTTTTATATATGAAGATTTACAATGTTTTTCACTTGATGTTTTCAAAGTCATCTGCTGCGGATTCTTTCATCATGAGCAATTTCGCCATTTGTCACAATGTGTTTAACTCTATTTAATATTAAACTCTTATTTATAAAGATTATTCACATTTTTGGTAAAATGTTTTCAAAGTTGTCTGCTGCAAATTTGTTGTATAGAGTAAATATGCAAACAATTGTCAATAATTAATATAATGGTAATTACATGTACTAGTTATAGGAGATTCAATAACGTGGGCATTAGCCTGATTTCAGCTCAAATATTTCTCCCCGCAAAAACAGTTTAACCCTTTCCAACAGACAAACAACTTTTGAAAACATAAATTTGTCGAACTCTTTTAAAAAAGTGAAACAAGAAAACATTGACGAATTCGGCTAAATATATCCGAGAGGCATCTATTCTACGTTTGACATTTACTCATAGAAAGTAATCTGACATTAACCATGATTGAACATTTTGATATTGCTTTGTTCAAATAACATTCAATGGTTTCATTATTCTTTTTTATTTAAATATGTTCATATAATTAAACACCAAAAGCTACTACTTTAGTTTAAACTTGTTTATCTTACATCACAAGCGTTGAGCTCATATTAATATAAATCACACCCTAAGTCTGCCTCCTGGAGACATAACCGGTACGCGCGCTGTTTGTGTGGAAAAATGGCAGACCCGCTCATCACAGGGAGTCTTTGGTACTCCAAGGTGAACGCTCTACCACACAACCAAATGCTTAGCTTGTATAGGCTATTTTCATCATGTACACCATGAAATAGCATCTGACAGGTGAAAATAATGTCAAGATATTTTTGGATACATGGAAGTATGGATGCAATAACCCTCTCTGAAATGATCACTTGGTTCTGTAACATGCTTCTGTATACTGTATCACTGATATATGAGAGGCATATTTTCCGGAAAGGACCAGTATTTGAACTGCAATTGAGTTCGGATACACTTTAAAGCATCTCAGAAATGTCCGGTACCCAGGCACGGATTTCGATACCATGACATCTGGATTGAAAGTCCAGCATTTAAACCGCACCAAAATTTCCAATTGGACGAGTCCAGATGAAGCATAACAGAGGATTGGTAAAAACGAGAAGTCAAGCAGAATAGCTTCAATTAAAATACTTAATTAAACAGTAGGTAATCAGATACAAACTATATATTTGGGAAAGAGTTAAAACCGTTTTGAATGAAGCCCAAGCGTTAGCATTAAATATATCTTTTAATCTAAATAGCAACCAAGTTATCAGTAAATAACCTCTTTCCCTCTTTTATTTATAGAGATTCGCTTCGTTTGTCAATAGATGTTTTCAAAAGTTGCCTGCTGCAGATTTGTCCCATATGGGAATGGTTGAATGCAGACGAGCTATAATTTTAGTTTAAATATTGTTTATTCTAATTTGCAAATTTCCATGGTGAATAACAAGTACTTTAGTTTCAACATTACTTTCACTTTAATGGAATGCAATTCACAACCAAAGACTTGTTTCTTATAGAAGAGGAATCAAATAAAGAAGAAAGCTTAACCCTTTCCCACATACTGACGTTTCTGCAGTAAACACAGCATAACTTTTGTAAACATGGTGGAACATTTAAAAATTGCAATTTCAACTCTATCCAATAAATATACTTTCATTAAAGAGATATTCCAAATTTTGGTATTCATGTTTTCAAAGTCATCTTCTGCAGAATTGTTGAACGTTGGAAAGGTTTGACTTTATCCAATATGAATATTTTTAAACATACTTCTAGATCAAAGGAAAACAACTATCAGGCTGAGGAGAGTTGAAACATTATTATAAAAGGGGATATTTTTCAAGTTGAGCGATTTCCCCACAATGTTTACAAGTGTTGTCTGAATAAGTTTAAAAGTGTCGTCTGAATCAGGTAGAGTGTTAATATTGAAAGGTAAAACGGTTGTTACGACATCTTAACCCTTGCCCACATACAGACACGTGTTGACGCCTATTGAGCATACAAGTTTTGAAAACATTGTGGCAAACAGAGAAATTGCTCATTATGATCAATTTCTCGTTTTGCCACAGTGTTATCAACTTTATTCAATAATATTTCTTTAACGTTCACAGCGTTTTCATATGTTTGGCTATATGTTGTTGTCATAGTCGTCTGCTGTAAATATGTTGTATGTGGGAAAGGGCCAAAGAAGAGGCTGTGCTCTGTGAAATCCAACCATATGACATTTGCAACAAGTGTAGGGTCAGACCAACAACCTGCACGTCCAGTCAGATCTGGCTCTCCACCGTTTGCCAAAAAATTAAAGACATCAAGAGTCAAATTGTGTTCATTTGTGGCATCAGATTGTGCATGGATTTGAAGGCGGATCTTTATCTCCTCTTGTTATCAGTCCGATTCAGTTGCATTATTGATTAAAAGGTGTTTAACGCCGTTTTACACAATTTTCAGTCATATCACAGTGACCAGTTCACCTACCAGTTATCCACAGCTGGCTGTTTACCTACAGTTGGACTGTTGGCCCATTAGTGGAAGACGAACGGCGCTCGTCACATCCAATTTCCTGGAGCACAGCTCAAATGCATTATGCAGATACAACAGTTTACTATTCACATCATTAAGAAAGTACGAACTACTACTTTTCTCTTACAACTACCACATCTGCATTTTGATGGCTTCGTGCAAAAGTGTTGTAACTTTATCATCCGAGATGTTGTTATAAACATTTTGCATTAAAGCAACAATTTGTAACTTGTTTCCCTCCCTCAGGTACTAAATATCAACTTATGTATATTACAAACCTCACGAGAAAAAAAAAGAAAATCGGGGGGAAAAAAGCACTCAGATTTAAATAGCAACTTGCATCTATATCAACAAGACAAAGTTGATGCAACGCATCAATGTCGCCGGAAATCCATACTGCAGTTATGCATAACACTAACATTATAGTAGATGAATAAACAGTTATCAACTGAGGGGCATATTGGAACATCAGGGTTTGGGGTCAAGTGAAAATGTATCATAACTTGCATTGTTTTATTAATTAAGTGAATGATAATTGAAGCCTTTCATTGTTTATGATCAATCTCCATTCCAAAGTAGGTTGACCATACACACAGCCAACTAATTATTGATCATAAACAGTAATGGAAATGAGTAATCTTACCAATCATTAGTCTTAGTATGTATACAGTGCTTTCATTAAGGAATAATTATAAGATTTGTGAATTCCATATACACTTTTCAAGACGTTTGTCAGAATATTTGAATTTTATTATTTATCAATAAAACCACAAAACAGACAATTTAGGATTTGCATGCAATAGCACGTCAATTTACCTATCCCCTATTAAAGTCAACATTGGACACCTTTGCAGCAATCTACTTTTAGTAGATGTTTTCTCGTTTTCTCAAAATGATACTAGCTTGGCATCCTAATTATATCATACTTTAACAAATGTTGAAATGTAGTCCAATATTTATAAATTAGACCACCTTCGAAATATAATATCAGATAAACAGTTAAATCTCAGTGAAATTGTTGTATAATTTAAACTTAATTTCCTATTGAGCCCTACAACATATTAATTTATTGTAATTCTTTCCTTCCTTTTTATAATGAAAATAACTACTCATGGTTTAAAATTATATTATGATGAGCGCTCTTGTGTCAATGATGCATAACAGTATGCAGATCGGAAGCAATATGCCTTAAGGGAATTTAATGACACATTTAAAATTGTCAAGGACGAAATAATTTTGAAAGAAAGATCCGATTCGTGACCCACATTCTTCTTCGCAGGTGTCGTTCTTGAAACTCTCTTTATAGGCAGAGAGTGTTCGTTCAAAGTAATTTTTCTATTAAAACCAGTTTTATCTCGGCTTTTTCTTTTCTTCATTTGTTTCGAACCAAATAAACATTTTAAATCACCTATAATTTAATATTTGTAAGTGAGTGTAAAGAGCGGCTCTTTGCAAAGGAGATTGATCTACGCAGTTGGTATTCGCGAGTCACGCGATCAACAGTTTTAGCTTAGAAACAGTTCATATTTTAGATATACATGGATAAACAATATAAAATGCATTCTTCACAAATCAAGACATCTCTTTGAACATGAAAATAACATTCAGTAAGTTAAAATTGTTATTTTAAAGGAGAATTCAACGTGATTTTTATTTCGATATTGACATATAACAGTCTGCTGCAAGTCTCATAGGGACGGATTTGTCTTCGTAAATAAAACCCCAAAAAAGAAATGCGAGTCAAAATAAAGAAACTTAAAATATTTATTTCATTTTAGAAAATTCATACAAAAAATATTCAATATATTTACATTAAACGAATAGTTTAACCCCTTACCTTCTGAATTTGAATAATTATCTATTCTATATGTAATCGTAATCAAACTTGTTTGAGGCAGCCATCAAGGGGAGGGTAGAAAATTGGCCGTTGAAGACAGGTGGCTGTTAAATACAAGTCAAATATCTAACCATTCCCACATACGACAAACCTGAGGCAGACGACTTTAAAAATATGGTGACAAAAATCTGAAAAAATCTCCATAAAAGAGCTTTATTGTTAAATAAAGTTGAAAAATGTTTGGCTAAAGGAGAAATTGCTTATCATGAGCAATTTCACCTTTGGCAACAATGTTTTCAAAAGTTGTCTGCTGCTATTGCGTCAAAATGCGTCTGCAGGTGGGAAAGGGTTAATTGAAGGATCAATTATCGAAATTCAGTCCCAATTAAAGTGGGTCATAACATTCATTCGTTTGTTCCAATACATAATAACAAGCATGTATGTCTAAATATCTGAATAAGCTACTTAGTTATAAAGCATACAATATTGCTGTAACTTTCCCCTAGCTTAAATAAGATGTGTTAACAATAGAATTATCACATGATTTTTCTGAAGAAAAAAAAAGGTCTGTAAATTTCCTAAAACAGAACATATCCAGAACCTTGAACTAATTTTCACCTCCGTGAAGATCATTCCCTATTCCTTATTCAAATGTGAAGTTGATTACTTGTTCCTTATTACGTATTCGAATGTGAAGTTGATTACTTGTTCCTTGTTCCTTATTCAAATGTAAAGTTGGTTATATGTTCCTTGTTCCTTATTTTGCTACTTAATCAGATTTGATCTAAGGTACAGCATATGTTGATGTTGCCAGCAACACTGTTGATGATGTTGTTGTTTTTGTAGATGATGAAAGAGACCCATTGGTACATTTTAAATAACCTGTTACTTATTCAAAATCTGGTTACTTATTCGGCCTTTTTCAAGAAAATATGCCTCTGCTATCACAAATATCATTTCAATTAAATATGTTGATGTCGCAAACCACAATTGAGATATTGTTGTTGTTGTAGATGCTGACGGAGACCCATTAGTACATTTCTAATCACCTGTTACTTATTTAAAAAAAACTGTAATCTATTCAGAAAATATATTCAAACTGCATACGTTGATGTTGCAACGGCAACTGTGATGATGTTGTTATTGTTGTTGTTGTTGTTGTTGTTGTTGTTGTAGATCTGACGGAGATCTATAAGTACCTTTAAAATAACCTGTTACTTATTCAAAAACCCTGTTACTTATACGGCCTTTTTCATGAAAAGAAGCCTTTTCTATTCAAAACATTACTTAAACTGCATATGTTGATGTTGAAAATCACAATGTTGTTGCTGTGAATGATAACAGAAACCCATTGGTACATTTTAAATCATCTGTTGCTTATTCAAAAATCTGTTACTTATTCGACCGTGTTCAAGAAAAGAAGCCATTGCGATCCGAAATATCTTTCCAAATGCATTTGTTTATGCTGCCAGCAACAATTTTGAGCTTTTCTTTGTTGTAAATGATGAACATAAGCTATTGGTACATATTAAATCACCTGTTAATTATTCAAAAACCTGTTACTTATTCGGCCATTCCCTGTTCCTTCTTCCTCATTCCTTATTCGATGATGTTGATGATGTTGTTGTTGTTGTTGTAGATGATGAAAGAGACCCATTGGTAGATTTCAAATAACCTGTTACTTTTTTAAAATCTGGTTACTTATTTGGCCTTTTTCAAGAAAATATGCCTCTGCTATCAAACAAGTCATTACAATTGCATATGTTGATGTTGCAAACCACAATTGTGATATTACCTGTTACTTATTCGTTACTTTTTCAGAAAATCCATTCAAACTGCATACGTTGATGTTGCCAAAAGCAAATGTGATGTTGTAGATGCTAACGGAGATATATAAGTACCTTTTAAATGACCTGTTACTTATTCAAAAACCCTGTTACTTATTCAGCCGTTTTCATGAAAAGAAGCCTTTTCTATCCAAAACATTACTTAAACTGCATATGTTGATGTTGAAAATCACAATGTTGATTCTGTTGTTGCTGTAGATGATAACAGTAACCCATTGGTATATTTTAAATCACCTGTTACTTATTCCAAAACCTGTTACTTATTCGACCGTGGTCAAGAAAAGAAGCCAATGCTGTCCCAAATATCTTTCAAAATGCATTTGTTTATGTTGCCAGCAACAATATTAAGGTTGTTGTTGTTGTAAATGATGAAAGTGAGCTATGGGTACATACTTAATCACCTGTTACTTATTCAAAAACATGTTACTTATTCGGCCGTTCCCTGTACCTTCTTCCTCATTCCTTAGTCGAATGTGAAGTTAGTTACTTGTTCCTTGTTCCTTATTCAAATGTAAAGTTGGTTATATATTCCTTGTTCCTTTTTTGTTACTTATTCAGATTTTATCTAAGGTACTACATATGCTTATGTTGCCAACAACACTGTTGTTGATGATGTTGTTGTTGTTGTTGTTGTTGTAGATGATGAGAGAGACCCATCGGTACATTTAAAATCACCTGTTACTTATTCAAAAAACCTGTTACTTATTCGTTACTTATTCAAAAAATCCATTCAAACTGCATACGTTGATGTTGCCAACAGCAAATGTGATGTTGTTGTTGTTGTTGTTGTAGATGATAACGGATATATATAAGTACCTTTAAAATGTGTTTATGTTTCCAGCAACACTATTGAGGTTGTTGTTGTTGTAAATGATGAAAGTGAGCTATTGGTACATATTAAATCACCTTTTAATTATTCAAAAACCTGTTACTTATTCGGCCGTTCCCTTTTCCTTCTTCCTGATTCCTTATTCGAATGTAAAGTTGGTTACTTGTTCCTTGTTCCTTATTCAAATGTGAAGTTGGTTACTTGTTCCTTGTTCCTTATTCAAATGTGAAGTTGGTTACTTGTTCCTTGTTCCTTATTCGAATGTGAAGTTGTTAACTTGTTCCTTGTTCCTTATTCAAATGTGAAGTTGGTTACTTGTTCCTTGTTCCTTATTCAAATGTGAAGTTGGTTACTTGTTCCTTGTTCCTTAATCAAATGTGAAGTTGGTTACTTGTTCCCTGTTCCTTATTCAAATGTGAAGTTGGTTACTTGTTCCTTGTTCAAATGTGAAGTTGGTTCCTTGTTCCTTATTCAAATGTGAAGTTGGTTACTTGTTCCTTTTTCCTTATTCAAATGTGAAGTTGGTTACTTGTTCCTTGTTCCTTATTCAAATGTGAAGTTGGTTACTTGTTCCTTGTTTCTTATTCAAATGTGAAGTTGGTTACTTGTTCCTTGTTCCTTATTCATATGTGAAGTTGGTTACTTGTTCCTTGTTCCTTATTCAAATGTGAAGTTCGTTACTTGTTCCTTATTCAAATGTAAAATATTACTTAATCAGATTTGATCTAAGGCACTGTTGGTGTTGGTGTTGGTGTTGGTGTTGGTGTTGGTGTCGGTGTCGGTGTTGGTGTTGATGTTGGTGTTGGTGTTGGTGTTGTTGTTGGTGTTATTGATGCTGATGCTGACGGAGACCCATTAGTACATTTCAAATCACCTGTTATTTATTCAGAAAAATCAATTCAAACTGCATACGTTGATGTTGCCAACAGCAACTTCGATTTTGTTGTTGTTTTAGATGCTGGCTGAGATCTATAAGTACCTTTAGAATAACCTGTTACCTATTCCTTCTTCCTCATTCCTTATTCGAATGTGAAGTTGGTTACTTGTTCTTTCTTCCTTATTCAAATGTAAAGTTGGTTATATGGCCCTTGTTCCTTTTTTGCTACTTAATAAGATTTGATCTAAGGCACTGCATATGCTGATGTTGTTGTTGCTGTTGTTGTTGTTGTTGTTGTTGTTGTAGATGATAGAGACCCATTGGTGCATTTTAAATAACCTGTTACATTAGACATTCGATTAGACATTCGAAGAAAGATTCGCAAATTTAAAATATCGAATGTCTAGACATTCGATTAGACATTCGCAAATATTGATTATCGAATGTCTAATTAGACATTAGACATTCGATTAGACATTCGCAAATGAAGAGATTTAGGTACCAAATTTGTCTGAGGTCATTGTACATGCAAAAAATGAATGTCTAATTGGTCAGTTAGACATTAGACATTCGATTAGACATTCGCAAATGAAGAAATTTAGGTTCCAAATTTGTCTGAGGTCATTGTACATGCAAAAAACAAATGTCTAATTGGTCAGTTAGACATTAGACATTCGATTAGACATTCGCAATTTAAGAGATTTAGGTACCAAATTTGACGGAGATCACTGTAAATGCAAAAAACGAATGTCTAATTGGTCAATTAGACATTAGACATTCGATTAGACATACGCAAATTACCATACTTAGGTTCCAAATTCGATGAGGATCAATGTACATGCAAAAACGAATGTCTAATAGGTCAGTTAGACATTAAATATTCGATTAGACCTTCGAAACTTAAGGGATTTAGGTACCAAATTTGTCGGATATCAATGTATATGCAAAAACCGAATGTCTAATTGGTAAGTTAGACATTAGACATTCGATTAGGCATTCGCAAATGAAGAGATTTATATACCAAATTTGTCGGAGGTCATTGTACATGCAAAAAGCGAATGTCTAATTGGTCAGTTAGACATTAGACATTCGATTAGACATTCGCAAATGAAGAGATTTAGGTACCAAATTTGTCGGAGGTCATTGTACATGCAAAAATTGGTCAGTTAGACATTAGACATTC
Source organism: Serripes groenlandicus (assembly GCA_031761405.1). Taxonomy (NCBI): domain Eukaryota; kingdom Metazoa; phylum Mollusca; class Bivalvia; order Cardiida; family Cardiidae; genus Serripes; species Serripes groenlandicus. The sequence goes on from JASEVX010000175.1 coordinate 367,841, forward strand.
GATAAGACATTCGCAAAATACCTTACTTTGGTTCCAAATTCGTCGCAGATCAATGTACATTAAAAAAACGAATGTCTAATTGGTCAGTTAGACATTAGACATTCGATTAGACATTCGCAAATTACCATACAGAAGTTCAAAATTCGTCGCAGATCAATGTACATTAAAAAACTGAATGTCTAATTGGTCAGTTAGACATTAGACATTCGATTAGACATTCGCAAATTACCTTACTTAGGTTCCAAATTCGTCGCAGATCAATGTACATTAAAAAAACCGAATGTCTAATTGGTCAGTTAGACAATAGACATTCGATTAGACATTCGCAAATTACCATACATAAGTTCAAAATTCGTCGCAGATCAATGTACATTAAAAAAAACGAATGTCTAATTGGTCAGTTAGACATTAGACATTCGATTAGACATTCGAAAATGAAGAGATCTAGGTACCAAATTCGTTGGAGATCAATGTTCATGCAAAAAACGAATGTCTAATTGGTCAGATAGACATTAAACATTCTATTAGACATTCGCAAATGAAGAGATTTAGGTACCAAATTTGTCTGAGGTCATAGAACATGCAAATAACGAATGTCTAATTCATCAATTAGACATTAGACATTCGATTAGACATTCGCAAATGAAGAGATTTAGGTACCAAATTTGTCTGAGGTCATAGAACATGCAAAACACGAAGGTCTAATTGATGAATTAGACATTAGACATTCGATTAGACATTCGCAAATTACCATACTTAGGTTCCAAATTCGTGGAAGATCAATGAACATGCAAAAAACGAATGTCTAATTGGTCAGTTAGACATTAGACATTCGATTAGACATTCGCAAATGAAGAGATTTAGGTACCAAATTTGTCAGAGGTCATTGTACATGCAACAAACGTATGTGTTATTGGTCAGTTAGACATTAGACATTCGATTAGTCATTCGCAAATTACCATACTTAGGTTCCAAATTCGTCGCAGATCAATGTACATTAAAAAACCGAATGTCTAATTGGTCAGTTAGACATTAGACATTCGATTAGACATTCGCAAATCACCATACTTAGGTTCCAAATTTGATGCAGATCAATGTACATTAAACAAACAATGTCTAATTGGTCAGTTAGACATTAGACATTCGATTAGACATTCGCAAATTACCATACATAGGTTCCAAGTTCGTCGCAAATCAATGTACATTAAAAATAACGAATGTCTAATTGGTCAGTTAGACATTAGACATTCGATTAGACAATCGCAAATGAAGATATTTATCTACCAAATTTGTCTGAGATCATTGTACATGCAAAAAACGAATGTCTTATTGGTCAGTTAGACATTAGACATTCGATTAGACTTTCGGAAATTAAGAGATTTAGATACCAACTTTGTCGGAGGTCATTGTACATGCAGAAAACGAATGTCTAATTGGTCAATTAGACATTAGACATTCGATTTGACGTTCGCAAATTACCATACTTAGGTTCCAAATTCGTCGCAGATCAATGTTCATTAAAAAAAACGAATATCTAATTGGTCAGTTAGACATTAGACATTCGCAAATGAAGAGATTTAGGTACCAAATTTGTCTGAGGTCATTGTACATGTAAAAAACGAATGTCTAAGTGGTCAATTAGACATTAGACATTCGATTAGACATTCGCAAATTACATTACTTAGGTTCCAAATTCGTCGCAGATCAATGTAAATTAAAAAAAAAAATGTCTAATTGGTCAGTTAGACATTAGACATTCGATTAGACATTCGCAAATGAAGAGATTAAGGTACCAACTTTGTCTGAGCTCATTGTACATGCAAAAAGCGAATGTCTAATTGGTCAGTTAGACATTAGACATTCGATTAGACATTTGCAAATTAAGAGATATAGGTATGTGTGAAGTTGGCTCTATGATCAGTCATCCATCGGAATTCGAACTGTTCCACTCCCGTGAAAAAAAGCCAAGCGATCCATTCCGGTGACATACCCGGAACACCCACCTGGAACACCGAGCTCGGTCATCGGTTTTTATATACCAGGTCGTTGTTAAGATTGCTATATAAATTCGAATACCGATGGCCGAGCTCAGTGGTCGGTGTTCCGGGTATGTCAAGGGTAGAACTCCCGGCGTTATGTCACGGGAGTGGAAAGTAGTCATATAAGGAAAAATATGAACTATACATTGTATTTATTATTGTCTTCAAATAAAGTGTTATTTTTAAACTTTAATATTTTAGAATTATCAAAAAAAAAGCGAGTTATGGGGATGCAGCCGTGGACGTAAGTTTATAGACGAAGAATTTAACCCCTCGAACAGCAGGAACACTGTTCTACAATCCGTTAGAATATAAACTATGTAGCTCGTGGAATTAAAATAAATAAAGTTTCAGGCGGTGGGTGACCATGTTTGTTTTATTGTTTCTGTAAAATCCGGCACCCGGTGCCGACCGATATCAAATGTTCGGGCCCCGAGGTCAATGTGCGACTGAACGAGTCTACGGTCAATGGTCCTCTCAGTTCACCTTTTAATTGCCCGATCAAACACATTTGCTGTAAAGTCGTTTAGTATATACGTACGTTGATTTATTTTACCAAACAGTTTAAAGTTCATCTAATAAATGTGTGTCCCACAAACTTAACTTGCCGGCCAACTGGGGTGACTTTTTCCGAGCCGGAACATGGTGAGGTGGTTAGCCAATCGGTGGAAAGCTCCTTCGAACGAGGCTCTCGTGTGTTGATAACGATGTTGGCAAGGCCGTAGCGTCAGGTTTTCGCATATGAACTTTGTATTCGTATCGAAGAGAGGAGAGGGTACGAGAACGGAAACAGCGTCATCTAGATAACCACGGAACTTCAATTAAGTACATGTTTATAATGATACTTTTCATGTTTGACCAATATATGTCTTATAAGTCAACGTGGTCCTCTTCAGAATTGAAAACTGATAAAGAAGATAATGAATTAACAAAACAAAAACAAACGTCATACACACACATATGAAATTGTAACGTGCAGTCCTTGAGATGATGTCTTAAAGTATTATGCTAAAAAAGCATATGCAAAGTCGAATACAGCTCGCATACACTTTGATCTAACTGATGATATAACAGAAGTCATACGAAAACCAAGTACTGGGCTGTGACTCATTTGGCCAGATGAGTTCATGGCCCCCGTTTAGGAAAAGGCTCATAGTTTTGGTGCCGTTCATCCGTCAGAAGAAAATGTTCAGCTGACCATTCATAGTCGTATGCCATGCTGAATGGTCAGCCAGCAAGGTATTCGATTTTGAATGGTCAAATGAATGGCTTTGAATGGCAAGCTGAATAATCACCAAGAATGGTATTCGATTTCGAATTTCAATTTTGATAATCTTAATGGTCAGCCAGCATGGTATTCGACTTGTCGCCCAGACTTCCCCTAATACATTTTGGGCATGTACAGACAGACCAAACAGCCAGCCAGCCAAATCTCATTACTACATGGCTACTGCATCTCCTCGTCGGGTGTTTGTATATATAATGAATTTAAATGAATGTTATCTTGCATCAGATAACTGGGGAGCTTTATCAAACAAAAAGCAACAAGTACCCCGAATACAGCTCCTCATGTAGTGCGATAGCTATATTCGGCGAAAAGAGCTAACCGGAGAGCTGTATACGAAAATGTTTCCGAATATAGCTACGGTACCAGGGAGCTAGATTTGAAGGGGGGCTCTAACCACAGAAAAGCAACAAGTACCCCGAATACAGCTCCTCATTTAGTACGAGAGCTATATACGGCGAATAGAGCTAACCGGAGAGCTGTATACGAAACTTTTTCCGAATATAGCTACCCTGGGAGATATCTATGAAGGGGAGGTCTATCCGAAAAAAAGCAACAAGTACCCCGAATACAGCTCCTCATGTAGTACGAGAGCTAAATTCGGCGAATAGAGCTAACCGGAGAGCTGTATATGAAACTGTTACCGAATATAGCTAACCGGGGAGATATCTTTGAAGGGAAGCTCTATCCACAAAAAAAGCAACAAGTACCCCGAATACAGCTCCTCATGTAGTACGAGAGCTATAGTCGGCGAATAGAGCTAACCGGAGAGCTGTATACGAAAATGTTACCGAATATAGCTACTCGGGGAGCTCTATTCGAAAGAAGCTCTATAGTGTGTGACAAGGCGACACAACTAGTGCAACTAGAGGCAAGTGTAAGACGCCTCCCATCCACACGTGCCAGGTTGCCGGCCCATGGTCTGTTACTTGTGCATAATACACCCAAATATGTATGGCAAGCCGTTTCACTATTTATTGAGAGATATCTCTATAAAATAAAGGAATTAAACTCATTAAAGAGATACTTAGAGAGATAACTTGCTTGTAGAAGATATCTAACACTGATGGCCGAGCTAGATATTTCAGGTCGGCGTTCGGTTTGCTAAATAAAATTGAACGCCGATGGCTAAGGTGGATATTCCAGGTCGGCGTTCGTTGCTAAATAAATTCAAACACCGATGGCCGAGGTGGATATTCCAGGTCGGCGTTCGTTGCTATATGAATTCGAACACCGATGGCCGAGCTAGATATTTCAGGTCGGCGTTCGGTTTGCTAAATAAAATCGAACGCCGATGGCCGAGGTGGATATTCCAGGTCGGCGTTCGTTGCTAAATAAATACGAACACTGTTCGCCGAGTTAGATATTTCAGGTCGGCGTTCGGTTTGCTAAATAAAATCGAACACCGATGGCCGAGGTGGATATTCCAGGTCGGCGTTCGTTGCTATATAAATTCGAACACCGATGGCTGAGCTAGATATTACAGGTCGGCGTTCAGTTACAAATGTAAAATCGAACACCGATGGCCGATGACCGATCAAAGAGCCAATTTCACACACATTCGGCTATAACGTAGTGGCTTCAAATCGTGTTTCGTCTTCGGTAGCATACATGACACGTTCCAAATACTAAGGAGCAGTTAAAACACGCCTATACAAGTCCCAGAGAGATATCTCTCAAAGTTAAAGAGATATCTTTCCTATTTAGAGATGTATCTTGTAAACGTGCTTAAATCAAGTTCTCTGTTAAAGCCCTGTCAGACTCAAAACAAACGCCGTGACTTGGCGATCATTGGCGACCATGGCGAACACAGCACGTTGTCTGCCGTTTCCACCACTCTTATGGCGACATTGACGCGCTCTTGGCCCATTTTCCGTCGCCGTAGTAGCGCACTAAGGACGCAACCCCGGTCTGACGGGGGTATTCGTTAAAGAGTCCTCTCTCTTATACCCCGTTCACACAGCTCTGCGACCTTACGAAGACCATGCCGATCACTCCGATCATCCCTGATCTGAATAAGTTGTCAAATCGGGGCATTATCGCCGTCAAGTTGCAGTTTTACTTTTTTTCGTTTGAGAGATATCTCTCTAAATTTGAGGCATAGCTCTATAACATAGTGGGATATCTCTCTTATTACAGAGATATCTCGCTTTTTAGAAGATATCTCTTAATTAAAGATATATGTCTCTAACTTACAGAGATATCTCCCTATTTATGGGATATATTTTTCTATGTTAGAGAGATATCTCTTAAATTTACATAGATATCTCTCAATTGAAACACATAGCGAATGGTTGCTCTGTGTCGTAGATCTAGCTTAACCACTGAAAAACAAACAAAGTTGCATGGCCTGGGTCGTATTTTGTAGCTCATTCACTTATCACATGGTGAATAGTTTGATCTGGGTCGTAGATCGTAGCTCAACCACTCAAAACACATAGCGTATTGGTGGATCTGGGTCATAGATTAATATAGTCGGAGTAGTCGTAACTCTGGCTGTTCCGACAAGTTGATACTGGTTGGAATTGCACGACTTTGCACTCTTCCTGTTTGAGTAAAAGAGTTTAGCCGGCAACCTGAGTTGCCCCGTTCCGGTTCTATGTTACATTCGTGGAAGGCATTGGGGTTTGCACTAAATGCCGTTTTAGCCAGTTTCATCATTCGGTAACAAAATTCAGCCAAAATTAAAATTTCAATTAAAACAGCCGGGGTAGCCGGGACTCCGGCTTTCAAGGCTGGGTGATACAGCCGGAATAGCCGGAATTCCGTCTACTCCGGCATAATTCACGCACAAATTAAATGTACTTCTTAACCGCGTTTAAATACATTTGCAGAGAAGGAGGGGACATGGACAGGTACAAAATCCCACATAATGTGAGAAGTATCATTATATACATTTACTTAACAAACATGGTCACCAACCGCCTGAAACTTTATTTATTTTAATTCCACGTGCTATATAGTTTATATTCTAACGGATTGTGGAACAGTGTTCCTGCTGTTCGAGGGGTTAAATTCTTCGTCTATAAACTTACGTCCCCGGCTGCATCCCCATAACTCCCTTTTTTTATATGGATAATTCTGAAATATTAAAGTTTAAAAATAACACTTTATTTGCAGATAATAATCAATACAATGTATAGTTCATATTTTTCCTTATATGACTACTGTTCCACTCCCGTGACATAACGCCGGGAGTTCTACCCTTGTCATACCCGGAACACCGACCTGGAACACTGAGCTCGGCCATCGGTATTCGAATTTATATAGCAATCTTAACACCGACCTGGTATATACAAATCGATGATCGAGCTCGGTGTTCAAGGTGGGTGTTCCGGGTATGTCACCGGAATGGATCGCTTGGCTTTTTTCACGGGAGTGGAACAGTTCGAATTCCGATGGCCGATGACCGATCATAGAGCCAACTTCACACACATACCTATATCTCTTAATTTGAGAATGTCTAATGTCTAACTGACCAATTAGACATTCGTTTTTTGCATGTACAATGACCTCAGACAAATTTGGTACCTAAATCTCTTAATTTGCGAATGTCTAATCGAATGTCTAATGTCTAACTGACCAATTAGACATTCGGTTTTTTGCATGTTCATTGATCTTCCACGAATTTGGAACCTGAGTAAGGTAATTTGCGAATGTCTATTCGAATGTCTAATGTCTAATTGATCAATTAGACATTCGTTGTTTGCATGTACAATGATTTCAGACAAATTTGGTACCTAAATCTCTTCATTTGCGAATGTCTAATCGAATGTCTAATGTCTAACTGACCAATTAGACATTCAATTGTTTAATGTACATTGATCTGCGACGAATTTGGAACCTAAGTATGGTAATTTACGAATGTCTAATCGAATGTCTAATGTCTAACTGATCAATTACACATTCGTTATTTGAATGTACAATGACCTCCGACAAATTCGGTACATAAATCTCTTAATTTGCGAATGTCTAATCGAATGTCTAATGTCTAACTGACCAATTAGACATTTGTTTTTTGCATGTACATTGATCTTCAACGAATTTTGAACCTAAGTATGGTAATTTGCGAATGTCTAATCGAATGTCTAATGTCTAACTGACCAATTAGACATTCGTTTTTTGCATGTACAATGACCTCCGACAAATTTGGTACCTAAATCTCTTCATTTGCGAATGTCTAATCGAATGTCTAATGTCTAACTGACCAATTAGACATTCGTTTTTTGCATGTTCAATGACGTCCGACAAATTTAGTATCTAAATCTCTTCATTTGCGAATGTCTAATCGAATGTCTAATGTTTAAATTACCAATTAGACATTCGGCTTTTGCATGTACATTGATCTCCGACAAATTTGGTACCTAAATCTCTTAAGTTGCGAATGTCTAATCGAATGTCTAATGTCTAACTGACCGATTAGACATTCGTTTTTTGCATGTACATTGATCTTCATCGAATTTGGAATCTAAGTATGATAATTTGCGAATGTCCAATCCAATGTCTAATGTCTAACTGACCAATTAGACATTCGTTTTTTTAATGAACATTGATCTGCGACGAATTTGGAACCTATGTATGGTAAATTGCGAATGTCTAATCGAATGTCTAATGTCTAACTGACCAATTAGACATTCGTGTTTTTAATGTTCATTGATCTGCGACGAATTTGGAACCTAAGTAAGGTAATTTGAGAATGTCTAATCGAATGTCTAATGTCTAACTGACCAATTAAACATTCGTTTTTTGCATGTATAATGACCATCGACACATTTGGTACCTAAATCTCTTCATTTGCGAATGTCTAATCGAATGTCTAATGTCTAACTGACCAATTAGACATTCGTTTTTTGCATGTACAATGACCTCCGACAAATTTAGTATCTAAATCTCTTCATTTGCGAATGTTTAATCGAATGTCTAATGTTTAACTTACCAATTAGACATTCGGTTTTTGCATGTACATTGATCTCCGACAAATTTGGTACCTAAATCTCTTAAGTTGCGAATGTCTAATCGAATGTCTAATGTCTAACTGACCGATTAGACATTCGTTTTTTGCATGTACATTGATCTTCATCGAATTTGAAATCTAAGTATGATAATTTGCGAATGTCCAATCCAATGTCTAATGTCTAACTGACCAATTAGACATTCGGTTTTTGCATTTACAATGATCTCCGACAAATTTGGTACCTAAATCTCTTAAAATGCGAATGTCTAATCGAATGTCTAATGTCTAACTGACCAATTAGACATTCGTTTTTTGCATGTACAATGACCTCAGACAAATTTGGTACCTAAATCTCTTCATTTGCGAATGTCTAATCGAACGTCTAATGTCTAACTGACCAATAAGACATTCGTTTCTTTAATGTACATTGATCTGCGACGAATTTGGAACCCAAGTATGGTAATTTGCGAATGTCTAATCGAATGTCTAATGTCTAACTGACCAATTAGACATTCGTTGTTTGCATATACAATGACCTCCGACAAATTTGGTCGAATGTCTAATGTTTAACTGACCAAATAGACATTCGTTGTTTGCATATACATTGATCTCCGACGAATTCGAGACCTAAGTATGGTAATTTGCGAATGTCTAATCGAATGTCTAATGTCTAATTAGACATTCGATAATCAAAATTTGCGAATGTCTAATTGAATGTCTAATGCCTAATTAGACATTCGATATTTAAATGTGCGAATCTTTCTTCGAATGTCTAATCGAATGTCTAACGTCTAATTAGACATTCAATAATCATAATTTGCGAATGTCTAATCGAATGTCTAATGTCTAATTAGACATTCAGTTTTTTGAATGTCTAATGGCTAACGTTTAATGCTCTGCAAACTTCACACACTTTACTTATTCGGCCTTTTTCAAGAAAAGATGCCTCTGCTATCACAAATATTATTCCAATTGCATATGTTGATGTTGCAAACCACAAGTGTGATAGTGTCGTTGTTTTAGATGCAGACGGAGACCATTAGTACATTTTTAATCATCTGTTTCTTATTGAAAAAAAGCTGTTACTTATTCGGCGGTTATCAAGATGTTAGTGTTTGATATCCAGATAATCCATTCAAACTCCATACGTTTATGTTGCCAACATTAAATGTGTTGTTGTTGTAGTTTTAGATGCTGACTGAGATCTATAAGTGCCTATCAAATAACCTGTTATTTATTCAACAAACCTGTTACTTATTCGGCCGTTTTCACAAAAATAAGCCTTTTCTATCCAAAACATCAGTGAAACTGCATATGTTGATGTTGAAAATCACAATGTTGATGCTGTTGTTGTTGTAGATGCTGACAGAGACCCATTTGACATTTGAATCACCTATTACTTATTCAAAAACTGGTTACTTATTCGGCCTTTACCAAAAAAAGAAGACTTTTAGTTGCTATCACAAATATCATTCGAATTACATATGTTGATGTTGCCAACCACAATTGTGATGTTGTTGTTGTTGTATATGCTGACGGAGATATATACGTTGACTATGTATTTACTTCGCACAATAATATTGACATGTTCAGGAGTTTTAGTGTGCATACGGTTAAAAACTTATGCGAAAGATTTAACATAAAGGCTTCTTGTTCCCTGCCTGATCACTCTGTGCTTCATTGTGAATTAGTTCTTTGTACAGTGGAACAACCTATACGTACGACAAACGATGTAAATACAAATATAGACAATAATTGTAATCCACTACAAGGGAAACATTTCGACTTTACCTCAGTACCCCCGGATCTTATCAATGATATGTCGCTGTCAGATATAATTGAGAAAATACAAACAATAACGTCAAATCAAAGTGATATTGATTCTTTGTACACCGATATTTGTAACTTGTATTACAATGAAGTAAAAAACAAAGTACAATTCAAATGTATTTCAAAGAAAACGGCTAAAAGATTCAGAAATAAAACTAAACCCTGGTGGAACGACACATTAGATGTCTTGTTTAAAGAACTGTGTATCAGCGAAAAACATTACTTAAAGTGTAAAGGGTCAAAACGAGAGAAAAACGAATATAGACGTGTATACCAATTTAAGCAGAACACATTTGATATGGAAGTTAAACGTCAGAAACGCCAATACTCACAAAATAAACAAATAGAACTAGAACAGATTTGTTCAGATAACCCACATACGTTTTGGAAACAGATAAAGGATCTTGGACCCAAACGAAAAATACACATTCCTTTTGAAGTCGTTGATGAAGAGGGTTGTATAACAAACGATAGACCTAGTGTTATTCGTAAATGGGAAAGTGATTTTAGAGATCTGTTCAACAGAGCAAAGGCTAGTGAAGGGGCCGATTTTGATGAAAGTTTCTATGAGGACGTAAAACGGTTTAAGCATGAATTCGAAACACAAATAAACGAAAACCCATTACACGAAGACATTAGCGAAATAGACGCTCTTAACTCAGTGATTACGATAGATGAAATAACCAGCGCTTTATCAAAATGCAAAAACGGTAAATCGTGCGGTGAAGATTGCCTACCTTATGAGGTGTTTAAAAATAAAAACTCTCAACAAATGTTGCTACATTTATTTAATATGTGTTTGTCGAAAGGAGTAGCGCCATCAGTCTGGTCTAGATCGATTATTAAACCATTGCCCAAAAACAGTACAAACGATCCAAGAGTGCCATTGAATTATCGGGGAATAAGCCTCTTACCTACAACGAGCAAACTTTTTTCAAGTGTGTTAAATGAACGCCTTACTAAATATCTGAAAGTAAATGAGTTCATAGTAGACGAGCAAAACGGATTTCGAAAATTGCGTTCATGTACTGACCATCTTTTCGTTTTATGCTCCATCATAAGGAACAGAAGAGCAAAAGGGTTACCAACGTATGCTTGCTTCGTAGACATGATGAAGGCTTTTGATCGTGTCGATAGAGGCTGCTTGTTAGCAAAATTACTTGCTGTAGGAGTAACAGGCAAATTTTACAATATACTTAAACTCTTATATAGCACTTCCCAGGCCAGAGTAAATATAAATGGAGCTTATACAAACTATTTTGATATAGAATGTTCTGTAGAACAAGGAAACATCATTTCACCTACCCTTTTCTCACTGTATATAAATGACTTAGCTATGGAAATAAAAAGTATGAACCTTGGAATACCAGTTGGTGACGAAAAGATTTGCATTTTACTGTATGCAGACGACATAGTTATTTTAGGCGAAAGTGAACAAGATTTGCAAAACATGTTAGACACGGTAGATATATGGTGTAAGTCATGGCGTATGAAAATTAACGTGACAAAAACTAGTGTTGTGCATTTTAGAAGACTTAGTCAAGATCGCACTGTGTTTAACTACAAAATAGGACAGGAAACTATAAATGTAGTTGAAAAATATAAGTACCTCGGTTGTATTCTTACTGAATCACTAGACTATACGTCGACAGCAAATACACTCGCCGAGTCGGCGGGCCGTGCTCTGGGTGGGATCCTTAACAAGGCAAGATCGATAGACGGACTTTCTTTTAATGTTTACACGAAACTATTCAACGCAAGTGTTGTGCCTATAATGGATGTTGGTGCCGCAGTGTGGGGTTATAACCTATATTCAAAGTGTGATACAATACAAAATAGAGCAATTCGAGCCTTTTTAGGAGTCCATAAACATGCCTCGAATGTCGCCATAAACGGCGATGTAGGATGGCAAACGACACAGTCGAGGAGACATTCCGCAATGATACGACTATGGCATAGACTTGTTACGATGCCTGGTGACAGGCTAACAAAGAAAGTGTTTCTCTGGGACTATTATCAACCACGCAGCTGGTGTTCAGATATTAAAAACATCTTTGAAAAACTAAACCTCCAGGACCTGTACCAAAGTCAATCTATGAACGGTAAATCGTTGGATACGATTTTACGGCATACATTTGAAACTTACGAACAAATGAACTATTTACAATGGACAGAAAAACTTCAAGCGCAACCGAAATTAAGGACATATAGAGACCTAAAAAATGAATATATATGTGAAAACTACGTTAAAATGTTCCTACCGAAACACCTTCGCTCTTTCATAGCACAAGTTAGGACTGGAGCTTTACCTCTTCGTATTGAAACAGGACGCTTTAGGAATTTAAAAATTGAAGAAAGACTCTGTGAGATATGTAATTTACCAAAAGTGGTGGAAACAGAGTATCATTTCCTGTTTCAATGTATAAAATACTCTCACTTGAGACTTTTATTTTATAATTATGCAACTAGAATTTTGCCAGACTTTTTAGATGTGTCATTTGCCCAACGACTGAAATACATGTTGACAGATAAAATACTTATTAAGAAATCTGCTATATATATACAAAATTGTTATTTAAAAAGATCTGAAATAGTTTACTCCATTTAATCATGTTTAATAACTATTCATAATATCATATTATCATTTATTATCATTTATTATCATTTAATTATCATTATTATCATTTATTATCATTTATTAACACTTCTTATTAGTACTTATATTGATTGATGTCTAGTGACTCATAAGCCATTTGTATGGCTGGGTAATACGCCCAATATGTACAATTATTACTAACAAATGTGAATGTTATACTGTTGTATTATTATATTGTATGTATAACTTGTATTACGTGTCACTTAAATAAAATATAAAACTACTACTACGTTCCTATTAAATAACCTGTTACTTATTCAAAGAATCTATTACTTATTCGGACGTTTTAACGGAAAGAAGCCTTTGTTATTCAAAACATAATTCAAACTGCATATAATGATGCTGAAAAACAAAATGTTGATGCTGTTGTTATCGTAGATACTGACAGAGACCCATTTTTACATTTTAAATCACCTTTACTTATTCAAAAACCTGTTGCTTATTCGGCCGTGTTCATGAAAAGAAGCATTTGCTCTCCCAAATATCAAGTATTAAGTTGTATATGTTAATATTGACATCAGCGTAAGGGATGCTTTTGTTTTTCTAGATACTGACAGAGACCTATTGGAACATATTTCATCAACTTTTACCTATTCAAAAACCTAGTACTTATTCATTAATTATTCGGCCGTTTGCAAGAAAAGAAGCCATTGCTGTCCTAAATATCATTCAAAATGCATTTGTTTATCTTGCCAACAACAATTTCGATGTGGTTGTTGTTGTAAATGATGAAAGTGAGGTATTGGTACATATCAAATCACCTGTTACTTATTCAAAAAATATGTTACTTATTCATTACTTATCCGGCCGTTTTCACGAAAAAAATGTTGAAAAACACAATTTCAACGATGTTGTTGTTGATGATGCTCACATAAATTGAAAATCAAAATGTTGATGCTGTTGTTATCGTAGATGCTCACAGAGACCCATTGGTACATTTTAAATCACCTGCTACTTATTCAAACCCTGTTACTTATTCGACCGTGTTCATGAAAAGAAGCCTTTGCTGTCCTAAATGTCATTGAAAATGCATTTGTTTATGTTGCCAACAACAATTTCGAGGTTGTTGTTGTTGTAAATGATGAAAGTGCGCTACTGGTACATATTAAATAACCTGTTACTTATTCAGAAACCTGTTACTTATTTATTACTAATTCGGCCGTTTTCAAGAAATGAAGCCTAAATATCACTCAAAATGCATATGTTTATTTTGCAAACAACATTCTTGAGGTTCTTGTTGTAAACTATGAAAGTGAGCTATTGGTTGTCCTTCAATCACCTGTTGATATCCAGAAAATCCATTTAAACTGCAAATATTGGATCATAGTGTAAAGTGCATGTTCATGATATTGGGGATGTCTTAATCGTTTCCCACATACAACAAATATGCCGCAGACGATTTTGAAAACATTGAGGGGAAAATGTAGAACATCTCTATGCATTAGAGTATATAGAAGGGACCAGGTGTCCCCGAACTGAATGTGACTATGAGTAGAGGGGAAGGGAAATATGTCCCAGAACCCACTGTGATTAAGAACATAGCTGAAGGGACTAGATGTCCCCGAACTCACTGTGACTATGCATATAAAGGAAAGGGACAGGTGGCCCAGACCCGACTGTGAGTATGAGAATAGGGGAAGGGACCAGGTGTCCCGTGACTTACTGTGACTGACTAAAGAGGAAGGGACCAGGTATCCCAGAACTGACTGACTATAAGTATAGGGGAGGGACAATATGTCAAAGAACCCACTGTGTGTATAAACATAGGGGAAGAGACCAGATGTCCCAAACTCACTGTGACTATGAATATAGAGGAAGGGATTAGGTGTCTCAAAACCGACTGCAACTATGAGTATACCGTAGAGACCATGTGTCCCAGAACCGAATATGAGTATATGGGAAGGAACCAGGTGTTCCAGAACCGACTGTGAGTATGAACATAAGGAAATGACCAGGCGTCTCATAACTGACTGACCATGAGTATAGGGAAAGGGCCGAGATGTCCCATAACTGTCTGGGACTGTGACTATGTAGAAGGGACCAGGTATCCCAGAACTGACTGACTGACTATGAATATAGGGGAGGCACAATGTTTCCCAGAACTGAATGTGACAATGAGTATAGGTGAGGGATCAGATGTCTTAGAACCCAATTTGAGTATGAACATAGGGGAATGGACCAGATGTCTCAGAACTGACTGCGAGTATGAGTATAGCGGAGAGGCCAGATGACCCAGCACTAACTGTGGGTATGATTATAAGAGAAGGGACCAGGTGTCATAAAACCGTCTGTAAGTATGATTATAAGGGATTGGGCAATGTGTCCCAGAATCAATTTTGAGTATGATTATAAGGCAAGAGAACCGGTAAACGAGAATTTAACGGAATTGCCGTTTATATATTGTGTCTCCTAATGCAGCCTAAAGCTAAAAAGAAGTAATACAAATGCATTGCTTTTTAATTGTTTATACTTTAGAAGGTCCCAAACCCTGAAGTCGAGAGAGGGAAGACACATTCATTTTATTATCTTTACAATACAATCATGTTTATTTGTCTTTACTGAGATGGACAAATGAAAAATAACCTGAGACGATAACTAAAAACAACATAGTTACAATATTGGATGAATGAATACCTACTATCGAACTCGGTTCAGTGCCACATGCGATACCATCGACCAAAACATTCTCATCAAAGTGCATCATTATAATTTGGACAGCAAAGGCTTCTTTTCTTGAAAACAGCCGAATAAATAACGAAAAAGTACCAGGTTTTTGAATAAGTAACACGCGATTAAATATGTTCCATCAGCATCTATAAAAACAACAACAACAACAACAACAACATTACATTTGTTGTTGAACACATCAACATATGGAGCTTGATATCAAACGCTAAATTTTTTTTTTTTTTTTTTTTTTTATATATATATAGAGAGAGAGTTGTGGGATAAGGAGAAATTGCTCCTTTCTCATTTTCCCACAATGTTTTTGATGTCATCTGCTGCTAAGGAGTCAAATGTTGTCTGTATCAGGTAATTGTAACACAATAGTTCATTGATACAGTTCATGGTCATCTCAACCCTTTTCCACTTGCTGACGCATGTTGAGGCATTTGCACAGATGGCTTTTGAAAACATTGTGGCAAAAGGAGAATTTGCTCACAATGAGAAAATTATCCATTTGCCAATGATTTCAATTCATTCCAATAAACATACACTCAATCAAAGAGATTTTCCATATATTTTATCAGATGTTTTCAAAGTCACCTTGCTGTAGGTTTTATGTACTTGGGAAAGTAACAACAAATGAAAGGTTTTTTTATGGATCAAGGTTTTCATATATTCCCTCCTACTGAAAAACATCACAAGCTTATAGCCTTATATGGGCAAAAAACCTCATTCTTATAACTGAACTAAGTCTTTGATAAATACATCTTTTATGGCAACGCTACCAGGTAACAAACAACATTTAAGTAGGAAATAAGTATGAAAGTTCCAATAAATCCGTTAACTTTTAACATGACAGAAACATATTGTTCATAGGTTAGTCAATACAATAGATAAGTCTGTACTTCAGTGAAGGACAATCTTGATAAACGCCTATCTATTCTCAATGAAACAATTTCAAATACAACCAAAACACTTTTGATCTACTCTTTGACATTTTCCTCAACATCATTAAAATCCTCTCTGTCTACTTCCTCTTTGACCTTGACCTCTTGTGACTCCTCCTCTTTGACATTGACCTCATGAACCACCTCCTTATTCATATTGACCTCTACCGACTACTCCTTTATTACTTTAACCTCTTCAGCAGCATCTTCAAAATCATCTTTGTCACTATCATCTTCATTTTCTACAGTTCCATTTGTTTCGTTTTCCTAACAAAATAAGAGAGGTTTCTAAGGAACATACATGTGGCCTGCCATTAATTAATGACCAAAAATGTGACAACACATGTTATGAAGAAGTGAGCCTAAAATGTGTCCTTGCTTTACAAGCAGACACAAAAGCTCTTTACCACATACAATAAATCTGCAGCAAACGACTTTAAAGAGATCTAAGTAAGAACATATGGAAACATTCTATTAATGAAAGAACAATTATCGAATAAAGTTGAAAACGTTGTGGAAAAAGAAGAATTTCTCCTATTTGCCACAATGTTTTTAAAAGTTGTCAGCTGCAGAGGTGTCAGAAAGCATCTGTATGTGAGAGAGGGTTAAATTGTCACTCAATACTACCACAAAGTGTTTCCACAGTACATACATTGTATGAGTTGAGCTCCTTGAAAATCATCCTTAGGATATTTAGGAAATATTCATGAATAGATCTGTCTGCACTCTTTCTAATCAAAGGGGAAGTGCAGTGTCAGATCAAACTGCGCAGAGGCAGTTGTCTCTGCTTTTCCCACAATGTCTTCAACTCTATTTCAAAAGTTGTACTTTCAATTTTCTAGATGTTTGCAGATACGCCTCTTGTAAACATGGAACTTCATCTGAATGAAATTGACCCATTTTCAACATGTGATATATCTGCAACAGATGATGACTGAAAAATTTGTAAAAAATAAGAAAATTCAATACAAATGAAAGTTGAATTATTGAATAAAGTCTAAAGCATTGAAGCAAAAGGAGAAATTGCTTTATCATGAGCAATTTCTCCTTTTGCCGTAATGGTTTTTTTAAATGCTGTCTGCTGCAGATGTGCCAAAACGCATAAACATGGCGAGAAGGGTTAAAATGGCGTTTTATTAATCACAAGGTCAATTTTCGGATATAGTTGCATTCGGTTGAATGCTCCTTCACGAAGCATAGACTCATCTGCCTGAAGTTCTATAATACCCACCTGTTATGAGGGCCCTATATCCTAATATCAAAATAATTATTTTTATCTACCGGGATATATTTTCGTTCAAAGCAGACAACTTAAAATATGATATAAAGTTTCAAATTTTATTTTGCGTCATTTCATTGTTATTTTGGAATGAGATAAAAATGACTTTTCCAAAGATATATAAAACCCTTTGGGTATAGGGGAAAATACAGGTATCATTTCAATATCATGACAAAAGAATGTTCGATGGAACATAATTATGTGTCCCCTTCTAAGCACCTATAAAGTGACCATCTGACGGACAGATATATGATGGAAAAGTGTAACAGTCACTGCTATAAAAGCAAAATATTCAAAAGTGTTAAACATGAATACAGGGTTCTAAATGAAATATCTGATTGCATATTTGAAAAGACAAATCCTTTCCAAGAATTGGTTTGAGCGGACCCACGAGAAAACCAACATTGTCGACTAAGCGTAGAATATCGACCCAAATATGCCTAAGCATGCCGCGCAAGCTAACCCGGAAAGACACTTTTCGCCTTCTTTGAATTTTTTGTTTCAGGATTCATTACTCTATACCTCTATTCCCAAGAGACGGAATATGTCGGCCCGGATTAGCCTGCGCAGGCTGATCTAGGTCGATACATTACGCCGAGTCCATAATGTCGGTTGTCTCATGGAACATGGCCGAGCCCCGGTAGCTCAGTCGTTAGCGACGCGGGCTGTCAATCTAGGGGTTGTGAGTTCGAATCCCGGCTCGGCCAACTTTCTTTCCGACGATTGACAAAAGTCAATGCATCTATGTCATTCGTCTTTCACAAATGGGCTAAGTCTATGTGGAAAAGCAGCCAGTTGCTTGGGAAGATTGTTATGTGAAGTACTGGTATGAGAAAACCAGGAAATGCATGAGTAGGTGAACTGGCCGCCGTGATATAACTGAGAAATTGTTAAAAACGGCTTTAAGCCCCAATCAATCAAATTAGAATGATGATATTGTTATCGTGAATCTCCCGAGAGATAACCAACATTATGGCCTCTGCGTAATGTATCGACCCAGATCAGTCCGCGCAGACTGATCCGGGCCGACACATTCCGTCTCAGGGGGATAGAGTATATATAATGATTCCTGAAACAAAAAATCCACAGGAGGCGAAAAGTGTCTATCCGGGTAAGCCTGCGCGTCATGCTTAGGCTGATCCGTGTCGATACTATTCGCAGAGTCCACAATGTTGGTTTTCTCGCGGGACGGCTCATTTGTGTACGTTTGAGTACAACGAATAAGAAGAAAAATTATTTTCCCTTGTTTATAATGTAATGTAGTAAAAAGTTTGCTTATTGTCAGAACATTACATGCATTATGAAGATGTGTGTTCCACCTGCATAGAACGTATTTGTTTTTTAAACATAGGAATGTATGTATGTGTATACTTCAGGACTGGTTTTAACGTATTGAGTGAAATGTAAATTTATTGACATGTCATGTTTATTGGTTTACCCAATTGCTTTCTCTACTATGATGAGATTTCCAAATAATAATTTGAAATGACATGGTTTTTTTGTTGTTTTTCTACAAAAGGTTATGATATGGTATTCGGGGAAAGGTCTTTTTCCATGCATAGAATATTAGGTGAACTGGTTTATTGCTGAAACTGAAATACCGATAGTTGAAAACGGCATTAAACTCCGATCAATCACCAGGATAATGGTGAATGATAGTGGTGATTTTGCTTCATTATATGCTTTGTTTTTTTATTGGAATTTTACGCCGTTTTCAACATCATTTCAGTTATATTACGGCGACAGTTCACTTATTCATGCTCCCTGGGTAAACAAACAAGTACTAGGCAAGGAAATGTGCCTTGTCGAAGGGCAATCCCACCATGATTGATGTGGATTTAACGCCGTTTTCAACAATTGTTCAGTCATATCACGGCGGCCAGTTTACCCTACCCATGTTTCCTGGTTTTCTCATACCAGTATTCCACACAACAGTCTTTCCAAGCAACTGGCTGCTTTTCCACATAGACTGTTACCCCATTGGTGGGAGACGCATGACGCCTGTCGCATTGACTTTTATCAAGGGTCGGAAAGAATGTTGGCCGAGTTGTATCCCCTGGATTAACAGCCCTCTCCCAACCATGACCGCCGCTACTGGTCGCCAGGTTTCAAATCCCCGACGCTTACCACTTGGCCACGGTGGATTCCTTATGACTACACCAACTAATGCTTCAAACGTCGTATTTCTCGACTATATTGACCGGTCCTTAGGTTCCATGGTGCAGAGAATATTTTATTATAATGGCGTACATATATTTTCAGGAACCCGCCATGGCCGAATGATAAGCGTTGGTTTACACAGGGATGAAGAATACGTGAACTGTTGTCGTGATATAACTGAAATAATGTTGAAAATGGTGTAAAACACCTTACAACAAACATTTGCATTCGATTTGTGATTTTTTAAAATGAAAACACAGATTATGACAGACAATACAAATCTGGTGAAAACGCGAATATGTTGTTGTAGTGTTTGTTAACAGGGTCGAGTAAAAAAAACATTCGATTGCAATGTTCAGCATGAATCAACATCTATATGTTGTACGATTGTATAAAGTAGTGCTGTTTTAAAAGTCAACAACCCTAAAAACATGAGGAGTTAACTCTTTTCCCATTTACAGATGCATTCTGAAGAATCTGCCACAGACGACTTTAGAACAGTTTAAACTCTTTTCAGTAATGTAACACTCATTTCCATATTAGTTAACTTCTCATGTTTTTAGGGTTGTTGACTTTTAAAACATCCTGAGAAAAGATGTGCAATATCTACGGAATCCTGTTTGGCTCATGTCGTCCGTCGTCCGTCGTGCCTTAGGTCGACGCGCGACAAAGCGACACGACAAAGCGACACGACGCACGATAAAGCGACACGACGCACGACAAAGCGACACGACGGAAGGGAAATTATGTAGTCCGTCGAGCGTAACCCTTGTACTGTCGTGCGTCGTGTCGGTTTGTCGTGCGTCGTGTCGCATTGTCGTGCGTCGTGTCGCTTTGTCGCACGTCGACATGGAAGAGTAGAAGGTCGACGGACGACGCACGACATAACGATGCGTCCGTCGTGTCGCTTTGTCGTCCGTCGTGTCGCTTTGTCGTGTCGCAATGTCGTCCGTCGTGTCGCATTGTCGTGCGTCGACCTAAATAATTTACAACACGATAATGCGACACGACGGAAGACAAAGCGACACGACGCTCGACAAAGCGACACGACGGACGACAAAGCGACACGACGCACGACAAAGCGACACGACGGACGCATCGTAATGTCGTGCGTCGTCCGTGGAATGTCGCGATGTCGTGTCGCTTTGTCGTCCGTCGTGTCGCTTTGTCGTCCGTCGTGTCGCTTTGTCGTGCGTCGTCCGTCGACCGGTGTAGTATTATGTTTTTATCCATACACGGTGAACATGTGACTGCCATCATTTCTTAAAATGGAGAACAACTTGGATGATTTATTAAGAACTTATTATAATCAAGTGATAAAAAGCTACTTCTACACCGGTCAACAGACGACGGACGACAAAGCGACACGACATCGCGACAAAGCGACACGACATAACGACATTCCGTCGTGTCGCTTTGTCGTCCGTCGTGTCGCTTTGTCGTGCGTCGTGTCGCTTTGTCGTCCGTCGTGTCGCTTTGTCGTGCTTCATGTCGCTTTGTCGCGCGTCGACCTAAGGCACGACGGACGACGCACGACATGAGCCAAACAGGATTCCGTAAATATCTGTAAAAATTGATGGAAAATTCTGATACAAGTTTAAAAGCATGATGGGAAAAGGAGAAATTTTCCCACAAAGTTTTCAAAAGTTGTCTGTGGTAAATGCATCGAAATGTCGCCTTTTTCATAGAAAGGATTAAAAGAGGCATTTATAGTCACTGACAATCATTAAATGAGATGTTTTGCAGGGCCGTCTGCATGCACCATGTCACAAAATGCATTTATATTATGACAGAAAAGGAATTTGAAATTCTGATATAACATTGTTTTCCATGAAACTTAATACTGTCCTTCTCCCCATTACCCATGACTTTTAATGCCACTGCAGCAGACAAGATTAAACTTTCCTGCTAAAATATATACATATAATTTGAACCTGTCTGTGTGAAAAGGTATGACTTGGCTTCATGTGAAGATTGGCGATCCAAGTCAGCCTGTTCATCTGCACAGTCTAATCGAGATCTATACCGTTCATATATTACTTCCATATTAGCTTGTTAGAAGCTTATCTCAAGTTGTGCAAATTCGTTTAAGACTGAGCAGATATACATACTGACTGGAACCGTAGAGTTGGAGCACATGAACTTGAGATTGAAAGAGGTCGTTACCAAAATATTCCTAGAAGAAATAGGATTTGTAAATTATGTAAAACGAATGTCATTGAAAATGAGTACCATTTTTTGCTTTATTTTGACTTTTATGACGACATTAGAAAGTCATACATTCCTAGTAAATATTACGCCATACCTAGTTTACAAATGTTTAATATGTTAATGTCATCGCAAAATGAAAAACTAATGAGATGCACATCTTCTTATTTATTCTATGCTTACAAACGAAGAAATATTTTTATTAAACAAATTGAACGATGTTAGATATATTGTTTATAGGATGTATGTGAATGTATATATATATATATATGTGTGTAATCATTTCAAACGCCAATATCAGTGTTATGTTTGTTGGTATATATATCTGAATATTTGTGACAAGTATGCGGTACGCTGACGGATGTTGTATTATATGTTATACAAGTTGATATGGGTCGATGGCCTTAAATCAATAAAATATTTGTCATTGTCATTGTAGTAACAGTTCTGGAATGCCAACTTGTTCTTTTAACTGGATCATATATTCATCGTCCGATGGTGCAATTATGAGCAGATATACAGACTGACTGGAATCGTAGTAACAGTTCTGGAAAGCCAACTTGTTCTTTTTACTGGATCATATCTTCATCGTCCGATGGTGCAATTAGATGACCTTGACCTAAATAACTTGGCCGTCTTCGTTCACATCAGGGATATTGAAATGTGTTTCTGTTTATGTGATATAGTTAAATATAATATCCATGTTCACATGGGATAATATCTAAAATATCAAACATGATTGGCATTTCATTTTGCCAAGCCCCAGTAACACAGTCTGCGCAGGTTAATAATTCAATCCAGGGATTGTGAGTTGGAACCCCTGCATGGCCAAGCTTTACAAAAGGCAATCTTACAAGCATCATTTGTCTTCCTCCAACAGGCTATCGTATCAGTCTATGTTAAAAAACAGCCAGTTGCTTGGGAAGACTTGTGTGAAGAATTGGTGTTAGAAAGCCAGGAAACACATTGGTAGGTGATCTGGTCGCCTTGATATGACGGAAATATATAAGTAAAAACTGCATTCAGCTTCCATCAATTGATCAATCATTTGCATATATGTTTGAGTGAATTCGAAACAGAATCTGCGTAGTTGTGAAAGTAGTCTAAAAACTGAGTTAACAGTGAATAGAGTTAAGGGTAATGAAATCAGTGATATTCAATGAAGCGCTGGAATTTTCATGTCGCACTTTACAAGTTGAAAATGTTCCTCAAGAGACCTATTCCAACTAAATACAAGTTGAGGTTTTAGTGCCATTGTTAGATGGTATGAGGAATATCAGTCTCTACGTTTTCCTCTTAAAGGCAACATAAGTGTTGAATTTCTTCCTGAAGAAAAATATTTGGAGTTTGTAGACAAACTTTCGAGGGATACTTTTGGATGATCTGATACTTTCTATGGACACCCCAGTACGTTTAAGTGGACATCCCGCGGAAATTTCATGGACACCTCGGAACAGATCTGTGGACACCCCGGAATGGTTCTGTGGACACCCTGGAATATTTGGCCCATTCAAGCGTTTCCTCATCTTAACATAAACAATTCTTTGTTTTGTCCATGATTTCATTGAGTTGTTCAGGAATAAGCCGGATTTTAATTGAACTTAGAAGTTTCTGGACACATTTTATAATTACTGACCAATGCAGAGTCAATTAAAACTTTGTGTATATGATCTGGGATATATTGTCTTACGGCCTACCCCTCCCTGGGCGTTTTTTTTTTAGCACAAATTTCCACAATAATTTTAATTCTATTTAATAATTATGCTTTTATGCAAAGAAACTGTTCAGATGTTTTTATAGTTGTCTGCTGCAACATGGATGTATGTGGGAAAGGGTTAAAGTTGGTTTTTGAAGAGCACAGCTTATAGTTCTTCATTATGTACTAATAAGATTATGTGTTCAGCCCCATAATAAGTAGGATTTCATTTTTGAGCTGTTATACATTTAATGCAAATAAAAAACATGAATCATGAAGGTTTTAACTCTTTCCTTGGTATATCGTTATGAATCAAGTACTGTACACTCACACACACTTTACCCTTTCCCGCCTTTTGCCGCCTCTGCAGCAGACGACTTTTAAAAACATTGTGGCAAAAGAAGAAATTGCTTAAAACAAGCACTTTCTCCTTTTGCCATAATGTTTTTAACTGTTTTCAATAATATACTGTCATTTATATATATTTTCCGTGTTTTAACCTAGATGTTTTCAAAGCCATCTGCTGCAGATTTGTTGTATGTGGGAAAGTGTTACATGCACCAAATCAGCAGTAGAACACTTTGAAAACATCTGAACTAAAATCTTAAGATTTACAAAATCTCAATAAATGAAGGTATAATATCTGAACAGAGTTGGAAACAGTGTGACAAAAGCATTCTGAGCAATTTCTGCTTTTGCCACATTTTTTTTTTGAAGTTGCAGGTTGCAGATGCATGAGAAAGCTGCACTCTTGAAAGAGATAAAACTGGTCTTCGCAAAGTTGTTTTCTGTACTGTGTGGCCTGGATAGTATGAATATAACCTTGAACTGTGTATAAATTGAGCCTCGTTTTAGACTGACCTGCTCATCTTGTAATATTTCTCTGTTGATATTAAGACAGTTATCAAAACTTCAAGTGCATCTTATTGACATAGGCAAACATTTGAGCAATAGGGGGTATCTCTTTATTTGTATTGTCAACATATCCTTGTATTACTAAAACAGTGTGTTTGTTACCCATGCAGTCTTTGATAATACGATATTAATACTTTTATTATTGTGTATTGATTAAAAAATATTCCAGACCTTCATCTTGTCTGAATTTACTGTTTGCAATGTTGAAAAAGAAGTTACTCCTTTCCCATAGTGTTTTCACAAGTTATCTGCAGCAGAGTCAATCTCTGTCTTTATCATTGAAAGAGTTTAGATATTTATGTTTCATAAGGGATGATGGATTAACCCTTTTAACACATGTTGATGCATCTGCAGCAGACAACTTTAAAACATTGTGGCAAAAGGTGAAATTTCTCCAATTGAGCAATTTCTTCTTTTGCCACAATGTTTTCAACTTTATTCAATAAAAACACTTATATTATATAGATATTTACTATATTTGTGCCTAGCTGTTTTCAAAATCGTCTGCTGCAGATTTGATGCATGTGGAAGGATTAATAACCAATAAAAGCAATTAGCATAATATAGCAAATATCAAGGGAAATATGCAGGTGACACTTGATAAAACTACACTAACTATGATCGAGGAACTTGCTATTTATGATTATATTTACTTTTTGTTGTCCTTTATCCCTTTCCCTCATACAGCAAATGTACAGCAGACGACTTTGAAAAGATATTGGCAAACACGTTATAAATATCCATAAATAAGGGTTTAATTATTGAAAAGAGTTGAAAACATTGTGGCAAAAGGAGAAATTGCTCGTTTTGAGCAATTTCACCTTTTGTCACTTATAATGTTTTCTAATGTCGTCTGCTGCCGAGGTATCAAAAAGCGTCTATATGTGAGAAAGGGATATTTCAGAAAATAAAATTCACCTAACTAACTGCCTCAGTGAAGTATAATTATGGCTTATTTCTGGGTACCAATTAAATGACAATTATGTTAAGTGCCAACATGGCTTAAAGTTAAGCAGAAAGTAAAGGATCTAATCAGATAGTGATTCTGATTGTATAATTGATCGAATCTCTTTCATCAACCTACAGCAATAGTATATAATCAACTCTTGTATACCTTAACCAATATTTGCAGAATCCTTTATTCACCACTGTTATCAGTCGTTTGCAAAAGATCTAAACTTTTAACATCAGCCATGACATACACATTTTTCAAATTATTATTGGCCAACATAAATGTTATACTCTCATTTCTCCATGGATATATACAAGAACTTGGCAAAAGTCAAAGATGCTACAAATGCATCAAATGTTTCTGTATCAGTTATGGGTTGACTGCATCATTGTTAACATATTCTTGTTCGTATTGTTGCCTTCTAACATGGTTTACTCATTGCAGTTATTATAGGTGCTAGGTCACACATATACTAGCTGGCCTTCAGGATTTTGCGACCAGAGCAGAGCCAGATAAGCATGCGTCTCAGCACAGTCTTAACGGGATCTTCTCTGTAAGCCGTCTGCTTGTGCAGGCATCATGGAAGCCTCTCCAGAACAGTTATTAATAAAAACCAATGAAACATAATTTATAATTTATAATTTTATTTAATGTTAACACTTTACATTAGATCTACAGAGGACGCCATTGAAAACTTCTTGGCAATACTATAGAAAAACACTATAAATGAATGTATAAATATTGGATAAAGTTGATAAGCAATTTCTGCTTTTGCCACTATGTTTTCAAAAGTAGTCTGCTGCAGTAGTGACAGAAAGTGTATGTATGTGGAAAAGGGTTAAAAATCCCAAAGGTTGGCTTTTATGTGACATGGTTCCTATTATTTATTAGATATGGAGACAAAAAAATAAACACGCAAAAAAGAGCTGGGTCATTGCTAGACACCATTTCTTGTGCTGCAGAAAAGATAATGGATGTCTATATTTTGCAGTAATAGTGATAATTTGTTGTGTGTTCTGTTGTGAGGTTGCCCTTGTGTCATCTAACTGTAGTAGTATCACATAGGAGACATTAGTTAACAGGCTGTTAATGGTTTCTGTCAGGACACTATGCTGTACCCTGTCACAGAGAGGACAAACCGATACTTATTCACTGCTTTTACCCTTTCCCACTTGCAGATGCATTTATTAACATTGTTGCAAAAGAAGAAATTGCTCATAATGAGCTTTTGCTACAAAATGTTCAATTCCTTTTTAGCTATTGAATTTTTATTCCTAGTGATTTTTAGGTTATCTGTGCACGAAGTGCTCAAGGTGAGCTAATTACATTTTGTCCGTCGTCCGTTTTGCGTCATCAACAATTGCTTTGTTAATAATCTTCAAGCAACATTTTACATCGAATATTCATGAAAGTTAATCGGAACATACATCTCCATCAAATCTTTGCCAAGTTCGAAACTTGTTATGTCTGGTCAAAAAAACGGTCACAATGTCAAATTGAAGGAAAATCTTGTTAACACTTGAGAGACCCCATTTTGTGGCTGCTTTTTTATCTTTACCATAAGTTTGAATATAGGTCACAAAATGTGTTATTGTGATTGACTATGTGGTTAGCATAACTCAGTGAGTATTCCAGGCCCATCATGGCCCTCTTGTTTCATATTTTTGCCAAGACATTTACAAAGTAATTGCTGAAGAGTTGATGTCTATGTAAAAGGATCAACGATATACCTTATGTAACAATAAAAGGATAACTCTCGATAATGGAAGAATAATTCTTAAATTGAGTTAAAAACATTCTGATATAAAGGTGATATTGCTAATTATAGCCAATTTCTCCTTTTGGTACAATTAATATGTTTTGAAAAAGAGAGGGAAAAGTTTTAAGGATTTATCTGAAATAAATAGTATGATAGACTGCTAGTCAGACCAAGCATCTGAGGCATATCGGATAAAAACCTTAAAAATTGTAAGTATATAGCATGCATGTTTATTTAGATATAAAAACGATGTAGGAAATAAAGAAATAAATATGTCCATTTAGAATAGGACTTGAGCCTATAACAAATTACGTTAGATTTCCTAACAATCTATTGTAATTCCACTTCTTAGAGAACTCATTGTTTTCTAATTAACACCTAACTATATTTGACATTTGAGTTGATCCATGGAAAAGGTTGGCCTTCATAAATGTGTGACAAGCCAAGGATAACTGTCTTCTATTCACATATTGGGCAGGGTCTGTGTTAAATTCCCACTAGACTTACATCAAATTCCCACTAGACTAACACTAAATCCCACTAGACTTCCACCAAATTCCCACTAAACTAACACTAAACTACAACTAGACTAACACACAATTTCCACTAGACTAACACCAAATTCCCACTAGATTAACACTAAATTACAACTAGACTTACACACAATTTCCACTAGACTTACACCAAATTCCCACTAGACTTACACTAAATTACAACTAGACTTACACACATTTTCCACTAGACTAACACCAAATTCCCACTAGACTAACACTAAATTACAACTAGACTTACAAACAATTTCCACTAGACTTACACCAAATTCCCACTAGACTAACACTAAATTACAACTAGACTTACTATAGTTACACCAAATACCCACTAGACTTACACCAAATTCCCACTAGACTTACACCAAATTCCCACTAGACTAACACCAAATTCTCAGTAGAATTGCACCAAATTCCCACTAGACTAACACTATAAATTACAACTAGACTTACACACAATTTCCACTAGACTTACACCAATTTCCCACTAGACTAACACTAAATTACAACTGGACTTACACACAATTTCCACTAGACTTACACCAAATTCCCACTAGACTTACACTAAATCACAACTAGACTTACACACAATTTCCACAAGACTAACACCAAATTCTCATTATAATTACACACACAATTCCAACTAGACTTACATCAAATTCCCACTAGACTTAACTACCACTGGTGCATTGGGCTTGCGCATGCGCCGTATTAATCGGGTTGATCGCGTATGCGCCGTATTTTACCGTCAGCTCTCGGATATTTCCGTAGCAGTTCGTCACTAGACTGGTTCTCGTTCGAGATAGAAGATTAAGATAAGTGAACCAGTCTATTTATATGCGAGTATTTTTTTTATAATTAAAATGTACATTAAAACCGTAGTGTAACGTGTACCGGCGTTAAGCCATCGCGGTTCACCCATTCAGGCACTAACCGCGATGAACGTTGCTTAACTTTACGAAAAGGTCAACCACTCTACCAACGTTGCTATAAAAGCCGGCTTCCACAGCAAGGCTGTGGAAGTGATATTTATACCTATGCCCCGTTACCGTTACATTTCTCCCTCTTTTCACTTGATTTCGACCTGAAGCCACAAAACTGAACACAAGCAGTATACCAGAGCGGAGTCTATGTAACATTACTGGGAACAATCGGGATTTTAATAACCGGAAAATTGGAATATTTTCATAAATTAAAAGTTATTGTGCTAAATTTTGCGATTTTAAGAATATATTAAGGAGAAAAAAAGGACGCGTATGCGCAGACAAATGTTTACAATATTTTTGGGAGATCGAGGTCAACACGTTGGGAAAAGGTATTTTTGTTTTCGTTTTACGTATTTAACTAAAAAACTATTGTTATTATATATTTATATCATATATATTTAAAAGCGGGTTTTGTGTTTTTCGAATGAAAAAGTATCTCTTAAACCATAAAATGATGATTCCCGCGCTAACATCCAATACGGAGATGCATTAACCCTTTCCAATATACAACTTTGAAGCAAACAGACTGATAGCATCTTTGCACAAATGTAGAACATTAAAAACGACAGTTTAATCATTGATTAAGTTGTTTAAAACGTTGCGACGAAAGGAAAAAAATGCTCGATATGAGTAATTTTCTGCTTTTGTCCTCTACTGCAGAGGCGTCAGAAAGCGTCTGTATGTTGGAAAGGGTTAACACCTTATTTGCTAGTCGCGGCTTACCAGGAGGCAAAAGTTACCCCTTTCCGATTCCTCTGCAGCAAGCGACTTTTGAAAACATTGCGTCAAAAGGAGAAATTTTTCATATTTTTTGCAACCATGATTCGACTTTATTCAATAACTGTTCTTTCATTTATGGTGAGTTTGCATTTGGTTTGACAATGTGTTTCCAAAATAGTCTGCTGCATATTTATTGTATGTGGGAAATGGTTAAAGAACTAACTTCACCAGCCTCTCATATACCTCTCACTGCGTATCTATTTCATTCTTCTTCATCTATTTTAATAAGTAATGAACAATTTCTTAGGGTGTGAGAAAAAAAATCATGTTTTTAATTAATGGATTAGATAGGCCAAACTATTCGAAACGCGTCCAAGGCAATACTATTTGAAACGCGTCCCAGGTCATACTATCTGAAACGCGTCCCAGACCAAACAATTTGAAACGCGTCCCAGGCAATACTATTTGAAACGCGTCCTAGGCCATACTATCTGAAACGCATCCTAGGCAATACTATCTGAAACGCGTCTCAGGCCATACTATCTGAAACGCGTCACAGGCCATACTATCTGAAACGCGTCCCAGGTCATACTATTTGAAACGCGTCCCAGGTCATACTACTTGAAACGCGTCCCAGGTCATACTATTTGAAACGCGTCCCAGGACACACTATTTGAAACGCGTCCCATGTCATACTATTTGAAACGCGTCCCAGGCCACACTATCTGAAACGCGTCCCAGGCCAAACTATTTGAAACGCGTCCCATGCCAAACAATTTGAAACGCGTCCCAGGCAATACTATTTGAAACGCGTCCCAGGTCATACTATTTGAAACGCGTCCCAGGTCATACTATTTGAAACGCGTCCCAGGACACACTATTTGAAACGCGTCCCATGTCATACTATTTGAAACGCGTCCCAGGCCACACTATCTGAAACGCGTCCCAGGCCAAACTATTTGAAACGCGTCCCATGCCAAACTATTTGAAACGTGTCCCAGGACACACTATTTGAAACGTGTCCCAGGACACACTATTTGAAACGTGTCCCAGGCCACACTATTTGAAACGCGTCCCAGGCCAAACTATTTGAAACGCGTCCCAGGACACACTATTTGAAACGCGTCCCAGGACACACTATTTGAAACGTGTCCCAGGCCACACTATTTGAAACGCGTCCCAGGCCAAACTATTTGAAACGCGTCCCAGGACACACTTTTTGAAACGCGTCCCAGGACAAACTATTTGAAACGTGTCACATCTATGGCAAAGAAGGGTCTTATTGGCGTTCCTATTGTGCATCAATGTAAGTTAAATTAGCGTACAACTAGTGGATCAATACTTGTAGTTTTTAGTTACGTAAATAGATTTGGGTTTATATAACACAAAGGCGGACAGAGAAGACTGGTGAGAGAGACTGCACGTTTCATCCGAGTCTTCACTGCCCGCGCAGATGCAATAACCCTTTTCCACATACAGACGCTTTCTGACTCCTCTGCAGCAGACAGTTTTGAAAACAACGTGACAAAAGTAGAAATTGCTCAAAATGAGCAATTTCTCCTTTTGCCACAATGTTTTCAACTCATTTCAATAACTAAACTTTCATTTATCTAGATTGTATGTGTTTTTGCCTAGGTGAATTAAAAGAAGTCTACCGCAGTTTTGCTGTATGTTGGAAACGGTTAAGACTCCAGGTAGACAGACGCGACTCAATCTTATACTCGTCCGAGAAAAAACTTGATAAAACGGCTCAATGTGAAAACAAAGGGAAGTAGTTCATTCGACACAATATCAAAAGAGTGAATGCATCGCAACGTTTGTGTGATTTATTGTCATTTAATTCTCAAGTGACTAAAATGAGTGTGGGTCGTGTGTGGATTGTTTTGATTGTGTTTATAACAGGTAAGTAAAAAATATTATTTTAATTCTTGGACTACAATATAGGTATACTTGGTATTTGATAGTTTGACTCACCAACTATCCGATATCATAATAAGCAATTTTCACTTTTCTCACAACGTCTTCACATGTTTCCATAGTTTTCAATCTCATTAAAATCAGACCAAAATACTTCGATGTTCGTATGAGCCTGCGAGTTTAGGTCTGATTTTAAAACGTCTTCACATGTTTCCATAGTTTTCAATCTCATTAAAATCAGACCAAAATACTTCGATGTTCGTATGAGCCTGCGAGTTTTAGGTCTGATTTTAATGAGATTGGCAGTGACGTTAGCAGGAGCCACCTATGACTTAAAAACAATCCACAAATATTGTTTTCCTCCAATGTACGGTTTTAAACCTGTGTTAAAAGACCACCCTTGGGAAAAAGAACAATCTGGTCTTTTCATTACAGGGTCCTTTATGCAGAAAGTGAGTAATTGGGAAACTAAAAGTGAGGTTACCTGTAGACTGGGAAATTGCTAACCAAAGATGGTCTTTAGCACAGGTTTGAGCTGTATAGTATATACTAATAATAATGTATAATGGGAAAAGCTATGTGTTTGGGGTCAAAGGTGGATCCTGTCAATGTACCTTGCTGTCTGTGGTAAAAAATTGGAATGGTTTTATTAACCCTTCCACAATACAACAAAATGCAGCAGACGACTTTGAAAAAATCTAAAAATGGATAAATCTCTATAAATGAAAGCTAGACAATTGAATAGAGTTGCAAACATTGTGACCAAAAGAGAAGTTGCTCATTATTCAGTCACAATTTTTCAAAAGTCGTCTGCTCAAAGGCTCCAGAAAGCTTGTATATGTGGGAAAGGGTTAACCGATTTACCTGATATGATAGTTTACACTATTTCGCTGTGAGAGGTGCGTAAAGGAAACATTGCTTTGTAGTAATTACTTATTTTAACCACCATGTTTTTTTTTAACATCAAGTTTAGGGAGTAATTAGAGGACAATACATATTACCCCATGAATTCTATGAAGATTATCTTTAACTTTCTATATATGAAACTGTGTCCTGGTTTGTGTATAAAGATAACATAAACAAGAGCTGTCGGAGGACAGCGCGCTCGACTATTTCACCGCTTATTAAAGTTACTGAGATGATGGACTCTAATGAAGTTGCATGCAAAACATAAAACCACAATTTCTTTAAAGTTGGGAAGGGTTGTATAACGTTTCAATGGACTACATCAACGTAGTTACTAAGATATGGACTCTGAATGTAGTTGATGGCAAAACCTTTAACAATAATTTCTAAGTGAAAAAAAAGGGGCAACAATTTGCACCATATGCAGGATAGAAGATATCTTGATTGGGTAAAAGAGTGAAGAAAACTCGAAACATATAATAGATAGGGACAGGTAGAAGAGAAGATTGATCATAGACGAACACAGATAGATGACTGTATTTTATACAATATATATGAGCCGTTCCTCGAGAGAAGGAAAACCAACATTATGCGTACTATTATCGACCCAGATCATCCTGCGCCAGTCAGCGTAGGCTAATCCGGGTCGACACATTCCGTCCTCAGGGGATAAAGAATATAGTGTAATGATTCCTGAAAAAGGCTCTAAACAAGTATATCCGGGTTAGCCTGTGCGGCAAGCTTAGGCAGATCCGGATCGATACTTTACGCAAAGTTCACAATATTTTTTTCTCGTGGAACGGCATATATAAAAGTACACATGTATACATAGCGTAATGCTAAACACATAAGTCCACGTTGTCACAGTAATGTATGAGTCATATCCATTAAAGAGAATCAGCATCACAAACGATTGATATGTATAGCCAACACCAGGTACACCACGTTACAGAACAGTACGAGTTACTAGTGCCCCAGTATTCATGTCACGTTTTGGCCGCGCAGTTGTGCCCCGTTTATGACACGCACGAATTGGAAATGTAGATTGTATATTATCTTAAATAAACATGCGGTAGGTTTTGTTTTAACTAAAGGTCTTTTCGTCCTCAGTAAGATGTGTGTGTTATCACCATCTTCATTAAATATGAGCCGTCTACCGAGTAAACCAACATTATTGCCTCTGCGTAATGTATCGACCCAGATCAGACTGCGCAGTCACATTCCGTCTCCGATAGAGGTAAAGAGTAAACGATTCCTGAAACAAAAATCCAAAGGAGGCAAAAAAGTTGTATATCCGGGTAAGCCTGCGCCGCATGCTTATGCTGATCCGGGTCGATACTTTACGCAGAGTCCCACACTGTTGGTTTTATCGCGGGACGACTCATATGTATAAAGCATAACTTCCCTTGTGTGGGTCAAGTTGGCCAGTTCTTCAACAGATGCCAAATTGTGTATAGACTGCGTTAAAGTTTGCTCAAGTATGACTCTCCGAAGAGGCATGGAGACATTATCAACTCAACAACCACAAAAACATCAACATAATTTGGAGACAACTTCTTATCTCACAAATATCTACATGTTCTCTATATCCACTGCAAAACTCCCAATCCCTCAAATACGTACAGTTCAATCAAAATACTGCAACGCTTGTCATGCCATAGTTAACATTAAAACATCAAATATATGATTTAAATCGAGATATTTTAGTGTATGCCTTTCAAACAAATAACGTACATGTAAAGCAGATCAATTTGAAAACATCTAAGTAAAAAATCTGCAAAGTCTGTATAAATGAAAGTATATCTATTGAATATAGTTGAAAACTGCAAAAGAAACAAACATCTCATTATGACCAATTTCATTTTCCCATGTCGTTGCAGCAGATGCGTCTTTAAGCAGGAAAGCGTTAACGCTGTCATTCCACGAAGATAAGTATGTGAGCACGCGAATTCGAATTATGATTTATAAAAAAAAATGTCAAACTATAGAAAAAAAAACACTGCCACTGGAACCACAAACTGATGCTGTTCCTGGTATTATTTTATTGAAATATGCCGAAAATACATAAACTATAGTGATAGTGCCATTGAAATAATCGTGAAATGATGAGTGGACTGACACCAGTGCATGTGTGAAACTGAGATACCGTTGAAACTTCGAATGGCGTAGATCTCAAATCATCACCAGAATTAAACTGTGGACATTTTGGCTACTCGTGCGTGGTATGTTTCGACTATATTGATCCCCACAAAAACACCCCTCCCTATTGGTCCAGTTAACCTCACAACCCTTGAGCGCAAGGGAGGGAACGCCTCTACTACCCAAGACCCCAGCCGGGGTAACGTTGCCCGCACCCCAATGCTTCTATCACAAACACCACATATTCTATCTTACCTTTACGTAAAAGGTCAGGATCGGTTCAGTAGAGTCGAGTTATACTACGACCTCCAATTGGACAAGGACTCCTTGGGTTTTCCGACAAAACCAACAGCGGGGATTCCGATCATTAAAAAAATCTCTCTCTCTCCTCCTCTCTCTCCCTCCTCTCTCTCTCTCCTCCTCTCTCTCCTCCTCTCCTCACTCCTCTCTCTCTCTCTCTCTCCTCCCTCTCTCTCTCTCCTCTCTCTCTCTCTCTCTCCTCTCTCTCCTCCTCTCTCTCCTCTCTCTCTCTCCTCTCTCTCTCCTCTCCTCTCTCTCTCTACTTCCAATTATCAAGATATTATCGCATTTCTTCAGACTTGGTATGTGTGGGACTGTGACGACAAAACCAACAGCGGGGATTGCGATCATTAAAAAAAATCTCTTCCTCTCTCTCTCTCTCTCTCCTCTCTCTCTCCTCTCCTCTCTCCTCTCTCTCCCACTCCTCTCTCTCACCTCTCTCTCAGCTCTCTCCTCTCTCCCTCTCTCTCTCTCTCTCTCCTCCTCTCTCTCTCTCTCTCTCTTCTCATCTCCTCTCTCTCTCTCCTCCTCTCTCTCTCTCTCTCTCGTCCTCTCCTCTCTCTCTCTCTCCTCTCTCTCTCTCTCTCTCTCTCTCTCCTCTCTCTCTCTATCTCTCTCTCTCTCTCTCTCTCTCTCTCTCTCTCTCTCTCTCTACTTCCAATTATCAAGATATTATCGCATTTCTTCCAGGACTTGGTATGTGTGGGACTGTGACTGTCAGCCTATTAAACTACAATAGCCAATTTATTTGAGCTCTAGGAAAACCACATAAGTCCTTTCCCATAAA